>VZDJ01000330.1:985095-1020074 GCA_008694505.1 Cyanoderma ruficeps | reverse complement strand
ATCCCTCCTACTTCTAGGAAAATGTCAAGCTTCTGTGCTTAAAACTTTAGTTTTCTGCTTAAGACTAAGGGGATGATACCAAAGCCTTACACCCACCTTACTCCAAAACACTTCAAGGTAAGTGTCAAAGCTCAGTGTGTGGGCAGGTCCCACAGACATCACGTTGCTTTATTTTGTGGTTTTCAAGACTCTCTCACACACCTTTCTGAGAGTCCCAAGCCAAGTTTCCTCCTGGCTGGGTGGCTTGGCAGGTGTGACACCTCCTCTTAGGCCTGCTCCTGGTCTGTTCCTTCTTTCTAGGAACTGGCTGTGATTTTCCTGGTCTGTGTTTCCACCTGGCAGGTGGAACACCTCAGCCCACGGATTTTAGAAGAGAAGGAGATGTTTGTGTTGAACTGCAGAATAAAGAGAAAAAATAACTCTTGCTAGAGAGCCAAAACATGAATGTGTTGGAGTCAAGGATGACACCATCTCCTGGCCCTATTCCCACTGGCTTTGTTCCAAGACCACCCACTTTCAGTTCTTGGTCTACATGATTGGCCAGCACCCAGCAGAATTGCTTGAAACCTCCAGCCCCCTTTTCCCCCCCAAAATCTCCACCTGACAAATAGTTTTAAAATTCCCATCAATAACCCTGCAGTTAACCATAACAGTGAAGGCAGGTTCCCTTTTCCCCATGCATTTGAAGGCCTGGAAAGAGCCCAGGTAATAATTCAAGCATTGTCCATTCCGGTGGTCCAGGGCAACCTGGAAATGAGGCTCCCAGTTTTGCAGCTTCCCCGAAATTCCACATAATAAGCAGCAATTTTCCAAAAGTCTCCACCTTGATATGCGTGTTGCAAAACCTGTTTGGGGGATAAAATCCTAAAAGAGACTGCAGCAAAGGCAAAGGGATATATTAGCATCTCATTAGCATATTGCGGTGACTTTGGTATGTACAGCTGCCTGATTGCAATTAAAAGTCATTTCTATTTCTGCTTAAGCACATTCAGTGTATGATCAGATAGATACAATCAAGATTCCAAAGCCTGTGGTGACTTTGAAACAACTCCAAGTTATTTGGCTACCCCAGTGTTCACAAAACTTGAGACCTGTAAAGATACCTGACTGCTGGAACAGCAAACACACACCTAAAATACTGCCAGAAGTCTAACTGCTGCTTTGGAATTATTGAATATAGCTCTGCATTCAGAACATGTATGACTTTGTAGGTTTAAACCTCCTGAGGCTGCTGACTGACGAGGGCATTCCTCATCCTCCTCCTGTTGGCTATTTGAGGAAGGCTCTCCTTCAGCTTTGCAATATTTTAACCCAAACTGACCACTTTCCTGAAGTGTTCCTTGTGGGCAGGCAGAGCCGAACATAAAAAGGGTCTTTGGAAAGGAATGATGAACAATATCAATCCTTTTGGCATTAAGAGGTCTTTTAGTCTTAGAAAAAGAACAAAACCAAAGGGGTTCTGAGGTGCCTTTTGGAAAAGCAGTGCCCTTCTACACACTAGTCTAGAACTGGAACAGAAAAAATTTCCTGGTGCTTGTATTTTACCTGAAGTCAAGTTTCTGCAGAGTGAAGAACATTGTGAATTAGAGATAGATAGATAGATAGATAGATAGATAGATANGATAGATAGATAGACAGATAGACAGACAGCTGGCATATGGACCTTCAAGTGCAGGAAATTAATGCCATCTCAGAACCCTTTTCCTCTCCAATTTCCTCTGTTAATGCACATGAACTGGTTAGAGTGCACAATTAGGAGGAGGCTGCCTGTTTTCAATTAGGTCAGAGGAGAGGACCTGCCTCTTTCCTAAATGAATTGCAGATAAAGCTTCCCAGGAGTGGGCCTCCCTCTCGGTGGGCTGGCATAAATCAGGGAATGCAGCAGCAGCCTGCAGCATCACCCCAGGGAAAGCAGGGTGCAGCCTGCCCAAGAGGCTCATCCTGCCCTGGAAAGGCAACGTGGCTTGTCCAGGACAGTTGTGTCCTCCTTTTCCCCACCATTTGCCACCGTCCCGTGTTTGTAAGGATGAACACATCTGGGTTTCATTCCCCTGCCTTCGGTCTGATAGGGGCTGGGGGAGGTGGTCTCTCTCTCTCTCTCTCTAAGTCTTTGTCAAGAAGATGGAGGTGCTGGAGCAATCTGAAGGGGAAGTGTGAGTTATTTTTGTTGACAGGATTTCAACAAGTACCAGTTCTGGCTAATTACACTGTAATTGATTTGGCATGTTAATACAGACTTCCAGGGAATCTCGTTACTTTCTTGTCCATTACAAAGGGATTTCAAACTCAGGGATGGTTTGCTTTAAAAACAGAAACACAGCAAATAAAATAGAGCAACTGAAGTAATTTGCTGAAGTCCCTCAGGCCCAGGGAATAACAGTCACTGCTGGAAAACCAGAAACTTCCATAGGAGGAGCACTCGGGAGTTTTAGGAAAGCAGATGACATGGGGGACTGGGCACTCAGCAGTAGCTGAGCCCTAGCAGTCACCAAAGAGATTTTTCTGATCCTTTAATGTTCTAAAACCTTTGGTTCACAACGATTTTTCCTTGATGATGTTTAATAGGGGAGAAAATAACTCTGCATTTGTATGGGAAACAAAACCCACTGTTTCAAATCTACATTAAGGGGAATTAAAGTGCAGCCTCACCCCTTCTCTTCCCCCACACGCTTCAGAACTGAGGCCAACTGGTGCTTCAAACTAATGCTGGGAAAAAAAATTCCTTCTATCCAAAATGCTCTAAAATTGTCCAGTCCTTGTTCTGCAGCATCTGGCACCAGTCACTTCTTGGAGTCAGGCTACAAAGGATGAATTGGAATCTAAAGGAATGGGATCAAAAGCTCTGCCTGTATGAGGATGTATTAACATTTTTTCCTAAAACCATGATGTTTCCAGTGCAGTAAAAGTCCCATCTGAGGCCCTCTAGGTGTTCAGCCTGAACAGCAGGGACAGGAACACTGTGAATGCACCGTGAGTCATCCAGTCACAAAACAGCTAAGTCACCTCAAATACCTAAGGCCAGGATTATGTTTTCCTCTGATAATTAATGTATTCTGTCAGATTTGAAAATAGGACACCCAAAAGCTGATTTACAGCATCCCTCACAGAGAACTGTGATTTTAATGTGACTCCATTACAAGTGATACAATGTGCTGATTTACCATTTTCCTTCGCTGGCTCCACTGGCACCATCTCCCAAACACTCCCGTTTTATTTGTGGGAAATCTGTGCCCTGAAGTGCAGAAGAAGCTGCAGCTCAGAGCCCTTTGGAGATCATTTACTACTGCAAGGCCACCGCCGCTTATTGAGCTGACCTGACCCGACACTGGGATGAAAAGGATGGATCACACTCCGTGGGCTGCTCCACCTTTCAGTACTGAACAGTGAGTATACAAAAAGACCCTCTGGAGATGATGGATGTAAGGCACAGAATAGACGTTTGGGGAGGTTTATGTGACTTCATGGCTACACAGGGTTCCTGTGCTGAACACCACTGCTAAGACTCTCTGATTTTTCAAAGTATGTTTGAGGGGCCTCAGAGGTGCACAGGCCTCGAGGTTCCTCTGCACGGGGCTGGATTCATGGTCTCTGGTTTTTTCCCTGAAAAAAAAACAATGACTAGACATGTCCCCCCAAATCCCATGGCAGTGTTATTGCAGTGGGGTGTGTGGTGCAGTTTGATGTATTCCTCCACCGACAGCGATGGAAAATCCTCCATTCAATGAAATGGGCCCTCAGCCAGGCCCACAGCCAGGCCCACAGCCAGGCCTTGTCTGGAGCTGTTGCTGTGATGGTGGATTCTGTAACAACTGTATCATAAAACACTTTTACAAAAGAGTCATGAACTCTGGGAAAGAGTAAGGCTTATATATTCTGTTTAAACAGAGGAAGTTGCTCAGTGATTTGGCAGCCAAGCTCGACCCCCAGTTACGGGTAACTGAAGCCAACATCAGAGAAACTGTAAAAGCAGATAGTTAATATCAAGGCTCACATCTTTCCACTCTGTTACTGATTCTTATGAGTATTTCTGAGCTGGATCTAGAGCTGGATAAGAGGAAAATGAAAGGGCTGTGTGATGAGGGTGACGGCCCCCTGCACGCAGACAGCCTGGGCACAGGTTTGTGCAGGCTGCCAGGTCACTGCTTGAAATTGCTTTTCCAGGGAAATCGATACCCAAATTCCTCTTGACGTCAGTGGGGCCAGAGTTTCCCATTTTTGTCTAATAAAATGTCAGAGGGTGAAGTGAAGTAACTATCACAGAAAGAAAGAATGCAAATATAAATAGAATGGGGAAAAATTAGAAGCTGACAAATAATCCTTCCTTGTTGCGTGAAAGATCTGGAACTTTAAAAAATCCCTGCATTTCTTTGCATTCCGTAAAGAATAAATTAATCCCCAGGTTTCTGGGTTTGGATGATAAATAAATGTCTGAATAAAAGGAAAGAGAGGAAATGAGAGGCAGGAGCAAATAACTTTTCACTCAGAAGGGTCTAATTCTTGGCTGGGACAAGGCAACAGCGTAAAATCATTTTCTTGTATTCTTGAGCCAAGGTTTGATGGAATGGAGGCTTTAGTGACAACACTGCCTTAAATAAATGCCTCTCCTGGCCTCTAATTCCCACTCCTGAGCAGCAGCACACTGGGTCTGTGGAGCCATGCTGTAGGACAGGCTCAGACAAGCAATCAAGTTTAGGATAAAGGCTCTGCAGGAATGTTGGGAAGTTGTTGGGAAGATGGCCATGCCATCAGATTTGGCACAGATGTGGAGCCGGGGACACCAGGATGCTTGACCTGTCTGTGTACATTCCC
This sequence comes from Cyanoderma ruficeps, assembly GCA_008694505.1. Classification (NCBI taxonomy): domain Eukaryota; kingdom Metazoa; phylum Chordata; class Aves; order Passeriformes; family Timaliidae; genus Cyanoderma; species Cyanoderma ruficeps. The sequence goes on along the minus strand of VZDJ01000330.1, from coordinate 1,015,265 downwards.
TGGATTTGCCAGGAGAGGAGCCCTCCTTGTCCCCATCCTCCTGACCACAGAGACAGGCAGGGCTCCTGTGGGCAGGAGGTTTGGGACAGCCCTGCACGAGCTGTAATCAAGCTCAGGACTGCCTGGCATGCAGTTCCTTATCCTCCTTTCCCCCCCATCTATTAATCCTTCCTATTCCCATGCTGTGCTCTCTTCCTCACCCATTTCTCCACCCACCCCTAATTACTTTTTCTTCACGTGGCTCAGCCTTACCACCTCTGCGCCAAGTCTGGTGTTTCTGGTCCCTGGGTGACGTTGTCCTCGCCCATTGTCCTCGTCCAGTGTTCCTGGATGTGCCAACCTGTGTGCTCACCCTTGCAGGGCCCTACGCCCCGAGGGATTCTCTGCAGTTATCTGTGACTTCTGCTCACTTCACACCTCCTTAACCACCTGCAGAATCCAGCCCTTATCTGTAACTCCCCTCACCATATCTGTCCTTATCTCTCAGGGCCAGCAGTTTCTCATGTCCTGTCCAGCAGTTTCCCACGTCCTGTTCAGTCACCTTAACTCCAGGCCAGGGCTCAGCCTTGTCAGCTGCCCACAGCTCCGAAAATAGAGAAAGGAAGAGGAAAATGATGAGATAACACTTCTCAGTCATTCACTGTCAGCCTGGGAGACCGCCCTGAGCTGTCCCCACAAGCACTGGGCAGAACAACCACCTGCAGAGTGCTTTTGCAGGAAAAGTTTGGGTGGTTTAGTGACTGACTGCAGGATGAACCTGGATCAGTAATGACCAACTGCTGAGAAGGAAGCACCCAGTGGTGAGAGGTAGAGGCAGGAACGCCATGAGTTAAGACCAACAAAAATAATCTTTTCACACTGCTGGGTCAAGTTGTGATGATGTTGGCTGGTCTGCTCTGTCTAGATTTAGGGACTGCTCTCCAAGAAGGATGAGAGGTGGAGACTATTTCAAAGAGAACTGCGTCTAAAAGACAAGACCTGTGGGGAAACATTGAAGGGAATGGAAGTGTTCAGGCTAAAAGGAGGAAATATGAAGGAAAAGATGCCAGATCTTAAAATGCACAAAAGGAGGCTGCACAGAGGCAAGAATAAATTGCTCTTTCTTGTGCTCAGGGCACAGAGGAAGCATGAATGGCCTCAAGGGAAGATCTAGGTTCATTGTGAGGAAAGTTTTCTAATGAGCTTTGGACAAAGATCTGGACCAGCTTGCCTTGGAAAACTCTGGAAGTTCCAGCAGAGAAAGTTTTTGAGAATAACCTGGATCTGTCAGGCGGGGTAAACTCAACTAATCTTGCATTAAGCTGTGAGATTGATCTGTTGAGGACCCTTCCAGCCCTGTCCCCAGTGAGCCCATGGAATTTCCCAGAGCAAGAGGAGAATTTGCTCCGTATTTCCTTAGCCCTTCTGATCTGAGCCATCAGCAACCATCAGAGGAGGAGAAACTGATGGTGGGACTGGGGATCTGTGACAGAAACCTGTTTGTTTGCAAACGACAGACTAAGCTCTGTGTCACTGAACCCAGTAGAAATCCTACAGGAGAAGCCAATTTCTCTGCTCACAGTTTTCAGGCTCCTTCCAGACAGCTCTCAGAGCAAAAACATCCCCACAGGAGATTTTGATGTTCCCCCAGTGCTAAGTCAAGCTGTATCTGGGGGAAGCTTTTCCTGCCTTCCCTTTGAATTCTTTCCATCTTTCTGCTCTTCTCTTTTTAGAGACACCAAGACTTCCCCTTCCTTTCTTCCCTTTCATCCATCCTTTTTTATCCAGGTTTTCATTTTGGGAGGGGCTGCCTGGTGACATGCAGGCGTTTCTTTCAATAACTGGAAGCAAAGTTACTTGAACTTGCACGTTCAGAAAGATTTAATTCAAATCAAACCAATACTATGAATGACTAAAAACTCCCCACAAGCTGTAAAACATGCAACATTTGCAGGCAACAAAAATGACTTAGTGTTAGTCATGGTTGTGAATGATGCTTTAGGTGGGAAATTGTGAAGAAGAGCTTAAAATAAGCAAGTGAAATGAAAAATAGGTGAATGAAAAATAAGATATTTATTCTTATACTGTCAGGTGCTTGAGTTTGCGCAGAGTCCTGAAATTATGCAGATGAACTCTGCTTAGACTGGGGAAAAAAAACCTCCACAAAAATCAGCTACAAACAGTTAATGTTCATGGCAGATGCTCTGTTTGTTTAACAAGTAGTTTCAGGGTTTGTTTTTTTTTGCCTGGAGAGCACTGTCTCTTTTTTCATGTTAATGGCGATGGTTCTTTTAAAAAACACCAAGTTAAGCAGCAAAGAATAAAACATATTTATTCTAAATGGAAAGGCAATTACCTCAGTGATGTTCCCCTGGGCATAAAAATCTACATGCACCGCTCAGTGGAGCTCCAGTAACCACTTTTGAGAGTCGTCTGCATGTAGAATTGAGTTGGTTTTAATTGCCTGTTGAATTACCTGGGTTTTAGCCCTCAGCCCTTCCAGCTGTAAATTGGTTACAAGCTGAAGTGGGAAATGCTGAGAAGTTGTGGGTTTCAAAATGAGCCTATAAAGGGCTTTCCTCTACGTGTAAGGAACTTCCAATTTGAACTGGTGTTCTCCTGTTGGAAAAAAAAATAAATGCTGGGGATGCACCGTTCAGACATCCAAACAGATTTTTCATTCAGGTTTTTCCAGACATAGGGAGAAGAGCTTTTGGGTAGTTTTGACTTAATTTCCACCTATCAGAGACAACAGATTGCCTCAATGGTGTCTCCAGCTAATAGGAAGGAACAGATTCACGCCCACAATAACTACTTGTGTTTGAAAACTTGTGGTGCCTGAAAAGATGAGATAAAGCGGGATTTTTAAATGGGTGGATTTTCTTGAGTGAACCGAGGATCTTGGTTTGGATGCTAAGAATTCCACTCTGATCCCTGCTGTGACTTCTGGGGAAAAGAACATTTTCAGCAGCACTACTAACGCAATCCTGGAAGCTGGTCTGAAGGAGAAAAATGTCACTGAGTTGAAAGCCAGCTACTTGAGGCTGAGCTGAACTTCACTGGTTTGTACAGCTCAGTGACTGCAGCTCCTGCCAGAGCCCAGGGCAAACCACCACGGATTCACTCGGCAGGTCCTGGCCAGAGCCCTGCGAGGGAAATCTCCTTTGCTGCACCTCACACTTTTCTTCTTGCTTTGGGGCCTCTGCCCTGCTCTGGAGCTGTGCATCTGGCTTCATCCCAGAGCTGCTGGGATTCTGCTGCCCAGCAGGACATCACCTGTTTCAAACAACCAAGAAAGCTGAGATTCCACCCCATTTATTGTTCACAGGCAACGAGGTTTGTAAAGTGAGTCAGAGGGAGCCCAGTTCTCTGCAGGAGGAGCACAAATCCTGCCTGGAGAGCCTACACACCGAGGAGCAAACAGGGCTGTGACGGGGAGCACCGTGGAACAGCAACACAGCTGGAACAGCCACAGTCAGGTGTTGGGCTCCAGTCACTGGAGGGGAAAGGAAAGCCAAGGAAAGCCAAGGAAAGCCAAGGAAATCGGAGCCTGAGTGTGCTGCTGGTTACGCCAAGGCTGCTCCTCCAGCACGTGCAGCACACAGACACTCCTGGCCTTGCAGGGTGTGCTGACACCTGCCGTGAGGACTCGGGGAGGAACAGCCCAGTCAGCACAAGCATTACATCACATTATACATATTTTCCTTTTCCCCAGCAAATTTTAACTGGTTTTTTTTTTTAATTTATTTTTTTTTCCCCTGGTGTGATTCAAATACCAGGCTGAGGAGGTCATTCAGAGGAAGGATTTGTTCTGTGCTTGGCTGGCTGGAGCCCAGTGTCAAGCTTCAGGCAGGACTGTGCTTTAGGACCCAGCCAGAACACGGTGTGTAATGTCCTGCAGGAAGCTGAGGCGTCCCCTGTCCCTGTTCTGCAGTGAGTTACCCACAGAAGGGAAGACACAGGGTGTGTATTTCTGTGCAGACACAACAGCACTGCAGCACCCTCAGGTCATGGGTTCTGCTTTTCATCCCAAGGCTGATAAAACCTCAGAGATGGTGCTGGAAAGTCTTCCCCTGATTTGATGGCCTCTGGAGCAACCTTGCAGAGAGCACAAATGCCTGGTGGAAGGATGCAGCTGCACATCAATGTTGGGAGCAGGGATGGGATCCAGGCTCACATCCTCGGCTCAGTGGATGACTGACAGGCATTCTCCCAGAAGATGAGGTCTGGGGAAAAGGGATTTTCTGAATAGAAGGGTCTGAGTGTCCCATCCCTGGTACCACAGGTATGCTCTCCACTGTGTGATGTGGTGGAGGACACGGAGCTCCCAATTGCCTCCTGCTCTCCATCCACATCCCTGCTCTGCATCCAGCTCTGAGTGCCTGCAGAAATGTCCCTGTGGAAGTGCTTTCAAGCCTGTGACAGCTGTGACATTGCAGAGCCCAGCTCAGCCTCAGGGCTGCTTTTAATGCAGAAAGGGGCACTGAAAAATTCCTCTCCTTTCTAGTTATGTCTTCCTTACAGGAAGTTTTTGATATGGCTTTGGTCCAGCTGGCTCTCTGAGGAAAGGAGAGTCTTTCCACACATAAACCTGCTGTGAACTTTATAATTTTTTTAAAGAAAATAACACTGACAAAGTTAAACATGTCAACTGTCAGTTGGTTTAATGAGAGCAGGGAGGGGAAAGAGGTTGTTTTAGGCATGTGAGACTTTTGTACTTAAAAACAAAATGGAAATGTAAAACCAAACAGTGCTGCATATGGGCCCAAATGATCTCTGCAGGCAAAGGGACTGCAAATAAAGAGGATTATTTTAAGGACTCAATAAGTAATGAAGTCCTCCTTTAGGCTGGGCTGATCACAGGCAAATGAATTGTGACTCCAGTTTCAGAGCACACAGCCCGGGGAAGTCACAGCCCTGCCTGGCTGGCCTTTAAAGTACTTGAGGCCTCTCTGTGAGACTTAATTTGAGGACAAAGGGAATAAAATAGGAAGCACATCACTTTGTGGATGTGTGTCCTTCTGTTACAGAAATCATTCTCCCACAGGGAGGAAAAAGGACTCATCTTCACTGGCACAGCAAGGCCTCTCTGCCAACACTCTCACAAAGGGTCTGAAGTAGATAAAAACCTCCAAAGTCTGTCCAGATCATCCCTGCCTTGCAATGTTTTATGAGGAATGAGGACTAGAGAGAGCTCTTTGGGAAGAGGCACATAAAGGAGCACGTAGTGCTGCTGCCTCCAGAAAAACCTTACTCCTGAGGCTGCTTTTGGTGTTGAAAATACTCATTTTGGTCTTGTGCAATAGGCACAGATGGACTGGCAACAAAAGGAATCTGGCTGTGACTGCAGTGCACCTCTCTGGACTGGCAGTGAGGGGCTTGGAGTGGCAGAATAGGGCATTTCTTGGAATGTGGGCACCTGAAACAGGAAAGGGCAGGACTCCCCAAGAGGAAGCAATGCTTTTCTCTCAGCGAAACTGGGCACATCAAAAGGAGCCAGAGACCTTGGAGAGCTTGGAGATCTTTCCTCCACCACCCCAGCAGAGCCAGTGCATTCCTGAGCTCCACACAATGCAGAACTGACCTTATTTCAGCCTCTCCTCTGAGGCAAAAAAGCTAATTCAATCTGCAAGTCCAACTCGAGGCAGAGAAGTTTGTACCCGGATTACACAACAATTCAATTTAATTTCTGTTGAAGATTACTCCTAGAGTAAATAAAATTATCTAGACATGTAACAGGAATTCAGGATGAGCACAATGTAGAAATTGGTTGTGTTGAGGGATATTCCTGGATGTTTCTGAGCTGCACACATATGACAAAGATGTCTAATCTGGTGACTGAGGACTTACAGCGATGTCTTCCCAAAGTGAGGGCTGACACTAAGAATTTTCAAGCCATGGAAAACAGAGAAAATGGACAAAAATACACAGTGAGCAGACTGACAGGAATTTGTGGTAAAGCAAGTTACTGAGAGTTCTATTTTATTTTTGCTCTGCTGCTCTACAAATCCGATAAATGAGTTGATAGGCACAGGAAAGCCATTTTTGCTGGTCTGTGTGCACATACTAATGTACAAAACTTACCCTGAACCTGTTTCTTCTCTGAATCAGCAACCCACAAGGCTCAGGGCTAAGTGCAATTTCTATTGAAGAAAAGGATAATTACAGTTCATTAGTAGATTAGGCACTCAGTTCTCTTCAGAGAACACACTTCAGAGCACTGCCTTTGCTTGCTCTTGAAGCAAGGCAAAATTGGGTTTAAAAAAAAGAATAATCAAAAAGTGCTGTATAACTCTAAATGCCAGTAAAGGAGAAGAAAAACACTTTAAAGCCTAACGAAATCCTCTTGTTCTTTATACTCTGTGGGTAAAGTCTTGGGCTCACAGAAGCCAAAGGCAAGACTCCCAGTCATTTTAGCAGGGCCAACATTTCAACATGCTTTGTGAATTCTCAGCGTGTATGACTTGATCCCTTCTAAAGAGATTTATAGCAAGCAGGAGAAGCTACAACTCCATAAAATGTTGGTGTGTACACATGAAGTGAATTAGGAGACACAGAAGATTTTGACACTCAAAGTCGGGTTTGCAAATGGAGCCCCTTTATCAGCTTGAGCAAATGCAGTGTAGTAAATCCAGATAATTCCTGGAGAATTTCTGAGCCTGTGGTTTCTGTGTTACACCCTTTGCATGCCAAGAGCCTGACTCTGCAACCAGCACCAGTTGTGCCCCAGTAAGGACTCAAGATCACATCCCTGTAATGCATCCCAGAATATTCCATTCCTGCTGTGTTACCTCCACGGACAGCAAGGAAAGATGCTAAACCTGGAACTTTTCTGTGGGGAACTCAATTGATTTTCCATACAGAAAAATACCCCCCATACACTGAAATGCATGAGAATCACACACCTGGGTACAAGGCAGAGTTTTAAAATATCCTGCCATGAATTTTACATGAAGAGGAAATATGATCGAGGAAGTCTAAAAAGCCAAACTGTGGCTTTTTAAACAAACAGCCCAGCTTTAAATTAATGTATCTGGGATTCCTCTGGTAATAAAAGATAGAGATCATGTTGACTGTGCTACACAGATGGACTAAAATTAATCTTGAAAAAGATTTTTGAGCAGCCTAAATTCCCTCCTTCCCCACCATGTGCTCAGGGCAGCAGTGGGGCCATGGGCAGGTTAAATATCCCAGCTGATAATAAAGGTATTAATCTGAAGTGCTGCCTATGCATTTACCTCAATGCTCGTAAACTTTCAGGCTGCAAAAGCAAAATGTTTTATTTGATTCCAGAGCAGACTCGCATAACCTTAACTCTCCATCGTGGTGAAAGGAAAACATGGTATGTATAAACCAGGCTGTCTGACATCCAAAGGCAGAACAGCCTCAGGGCTTGCCACAACTCTTGTACATGGGGCTGCAATTAAACTTTTCAACTTCAAAGAATAAATATTTTTAAAAACAAGAATAACCCTCCAAATGATCCTGACACAAGCTAGCACATTTACTTGGCGTATTTCTGGAATATTTGCGGAGTTTTCAAAAAAGGATTCAGAGTACTGTGAGAAATTTGCCACCTCCAGCATCCAGGCTGAGGCAGTGTGGGGAGTGTCCCAGTGACAAGCAGAGGGACACGATGGAATTAGTCAGGGGAAAGATTTGTTTCCTTCTGCCTGTAGCAAATGGATTTGCTAAGATCTCAGAGCTATTGGAACAGAATTCTCAACACTTTAACAATCTGGGTCATGCACTATGTACACCAAACTCCCTTGCATGTTTTACAAAGGATTAAAATGAGTGGTAGATGTTAGAAGTTGCTGACATGAACAGGATGTGCTGCAGATGGCTAAAAGGCATCAGCAGGAGCTTGGTTCTGACTGACCAGTGGGCTCTATCCTTCCTTTATTCTAAGCACAGTGAAATACTTTGAGAGCTGAGGAAAGCTTTCAGTCTAATCAACGCTTAGGCTGTGCCTAATCAATCATTAAATGAATGAAACCATGGGGGCAAGAGGAAAAGCTTTCCGTATTTGCAAGCAGTGTGGAGGGAAGGGCTGTCCCGATGTCCAGCACGGGGATGTTTCTGGGATGAGGCAGCGGGGCAGCTGTACCTCCATCCACACCTGGAGCCTCTCCACGGGCTCACCTGGCCTGTCCACAGGGGTGTGGGGAAGGCGTGCACCCAACAGGGTGGGAACCCACCCCTGCTTCCAGGGATCAGAGGGTTAGGGAGCACAGGACACAATTTAAATCACAAAGCACGGATTTTCTTTGAAGTTTGCTCTAACTCCTTGCTTTCCCGATAAATCCTTCCATATTTTATTCCCGGGATAATAACTTCAATAATGTTCACTTGTTGAACTATTTCAGTTCAATCTGAGTTTAGAGCAACAACTTCTCTTTCGCACTCCACTCCCAGTTCTTGCCCTGCCCCATGACTAGAAGCAAACTGTGATGTTGAGCACCCAAAGTGCTCTTTTAGATGTTTTTTATTCCTTGTTCACATGAAAATGAAGGACAAACCTGCTCTCTGAGGGAGCCTGGGGGAACCTGCCTGGGGTGATGTGTTCACCTTGGTGCAAGCAGGACGTTTGCCCTCCTGTGAGTGACCAATTCATATGCCAAGAAAAGCTGGTTGCAAAAGCAGTTTAAACTATTTGGCCTTTTCAAAGTAATATTTCTCCCTGCTCCTGCCAGGCAAGGGAAGAATTATGTTCCCCTTTGTATGACAATTTTAAAAGAAGCTGGTTCAAAGCAAACAGTAAAATGAGCTTGGGGCCCTTCCTGACTCTATCACAGAATGCTGTGTGTAGCCAGCTGAAAGAGCTGCAATTGGTGAGAATCAACAAGTGGCCTAAAGAATGAAACCCTCCACCTGACAAATCATTTCAGGTTTCCTTGGGCCCCCTCTGCCCTTCACTGCCTTATCACATACAAATTCTCTGAAGGAAGAAGCTTTTTTTTTTACCCCATTTGCAGCATCCCCAGCACAAATTGGTTCCAGCTCAGGCTGGTGGGTGTTGTCATCATGGAAATAATTGCAAGGATCAGATTTACAGTGGAGCCTCCATAGCTCTTCTTGAGGTTACACAGCAATGTTTCCCTTAGCTCTGCAGCCTGATGTGCAAACCACACCAATTCTGGGCAGTTTCTGACAGAAACTTGGCTTTTGGCAAGCACTTAAGCCCATGAGTTGTTGCTGTTAGTCTGGGTTGAAATGCTTTCCTTGAGCAGGGGTGGACTGAAGCCCACACGTGCACGTTTTGCCGTAGGTGTTTTTTAAAGCCTCTTCCCCTGGGAGATGTGTTCCCTGTCTTAGCCCTCTGCAGACCCAAATTTCATGTGTTTATGAGGCAGATCGTTTTCCCCAGGTGACACAGTTCCTCTGGAGCTTGCAGTGGGCTCCTGGCCACACCATCAGTGCCCGTGGGGAGGAAGTGTGACCCCATGCAGAATGAAGCAAACTTCCTACCCTGGGCCTTGAATTACTGGAACTGCAAACAATTTGCATTATTCATAGAGAACAGGCCTTTCCTCGAGATCCCTTCTGCCAGCAGCAGTGGTGAAGCATCAGCTGCACAGGCTGCACTCCTTGCTGGGGTTGTTACTAATATGCATCACAATGAGAAAACTGCTCCCTCTTCCTCATCGACAGAGAGGATTTAAACATCTCCCTTCTGGAGAAAACAGGTGATTCATCTCTCTTGCTGGGAGGAAAGACTGACAGATGTTGAACATATTGTACCCTGGCTTGTGAAGTTATAAAGCTTCCTCTGTAGGCACGGATCACTCGGAGGGAAACGCCTTCCTTTGCTCTCCCTTCCCTCCAGTGGAGACCATTTGATCCTTCCCAGGCTGTAAACAAAGCTGCCTGTGTGCAGTTGGGAAGGGCTGCTCCAAGATGGGACATGTGCAGCTGAAACCAACCACAGAGAGAATGGCTGGGGCTTGGCTAAATTTGATTAAAGTCATTCCCTCACTTAGGCTGGGAACCCAGACGATCTAAAAATACTTTGGTCCTTTCTTCTGACTCTGATTTTAGGCCTGTGCTCTGCCTTTCTTTCTGTTTGCTGACAGAAAGTGTTATCTAAGGGGTTGTTGGGTTTTTTAAAGGTATGTTCTAATCTATAACCATTTGTCTGTTGAAAAAAATGCAGGTGCCTGCTTTCTGGTGGGATTTTTTAGGCTGCAGCCTAGCTGAAGTAAAAAATTCTTACCCTGCCTTTTCCCAGCATGTGACACAAGCCTGATGCCATCAGCTCAGCTTCTGCAAGGATGCCCCAAAAGTGTTAACACCCAAATTTTCTCTTTGAGCAGAAAGGCTGGATTAACAAAAGGAACTCTGCTTTCCACCAGACCGATGTCTGTGAATGTGCAATTCTGCCATCTCCAAGGGTTTCTCTGCTCTGATCTTTCTGGCTAATTCTGAGTTAAGGTGTGAGGAATTCTCTAACTCACTGAGTCTCTTAAAAGCTCCTCCACAGCTCAGTCCTACATCCCTATGAGTTCTGTCCAAATCCCTGTACCCTGGGGTATAAAGGAGATCATGAAATGCAGGGATACACCTTGACTTGTCCAGTGCTGCACATTAGGCCACAATTATAGCTCGGAGACAGCCCCGGGCTCTGCACGAACTGAAATCAATCACTGCCAGTGACAGCTTGACAAAAGGGTCAGGGGAAAGATTTCAAGTTATTTTCCACAGTAGTGACTGCTCAAGTACTGAAATCTGGCTGAGATCCTGACTAGTTAATCACTGCCAGGGAGGCTTTAACCTTTAGGTATCAGAAGTGGCCACCCAGAACTGAAATAAGGCTTGAATTTATGGTCATATTACAATGGAGAGCTTGTGGCACTTCCCCCCACCATTTTTTATGTGCTATTGCCCTGTTGAAATCGTGCTACGTAAAAACTGTCAAAATGCTTGCATAGAATGGACAGGAAAAGGAAAAACAATTGTATTTTAGAAGTGTAAGTACCTTAAGAAAAGAAATCAGAAGATTCCAATAACAGCTGAAACTTTCTGTCAAAATAACTTTGTAACATAAATACCTTCTCCTCAAAAGCCAGAACACTTAAAGCAGGTGACTATTTTTTCCCAAGCAATAAAATCACAGAAAAATGTAGTTCTGGTTAACCAAAGTTAGTCACAGCTCTTCAGGTCAAAATATCATACACTGCTTCAATGGATTTAAAAAAAAAAAAAGAAAAGAAAAAAAAAGAAAAGAAAAGAAAAAAAAAGAAAAGGCATTCAGACATTTTGAAATGTTCAGCTTCTATTTTCACGCTGGCATTTTCAGCTCCTCATTTCACAATGACATTTTCATTTCAAATTGACCTTAAAACAGGTTTTCAAAAAATGAGAATGAAATATTTGGATCATCCTCATGCAATTCCCTCCTTTTCCCTTCCTTTCTTTCCTTCTAAGGATGCAAATCAAACCCCCAAACCACGATTCCTTTTTAAAGGAGAAAGAAATCTTCTGAGAATTGGGAATATTTTGCATACCAGGCACCTCATGTTTTTCTCCTGAGTTACAGAAGTGACTGGTGCAGCCACGGAATCCCTTCAGACTGTGGACAGATCCAATAAATGCCAAACTCATCCACTCCAGAATCCTTGCAGCAAATGCCAAGCATGCCCTTATTAATATTCTGTGGAGGTTTGGGGATCAACAGTAGCATGCATAATAGCATTTAATGACAGCAGGGCTTATTATCAGAATGATTTGGCCTCATCTGGCCTCTACTGGCAAAATAATGTGCATAATAAGGTATGTTAATGTTGGGCTCTCTGGCAGGTCTTGGAAGATGAGACGGTGCAGCTGGCAGGGCGAAACGGGAGCAGCTGGAAGGGGAAGATTTGGGTCCTCCACATTAAAACATTTGACATTTGGTGTCTGAGGGGAACACTGTTTAGAGCTAATAAATAACTCACCGACGATGACAACCTGTAATGACAGCTTTTATTATGGCCTGGTTAATCCTCAGATCCAGCTTTGTCCTATCAGGCCATCTGCCGCCCATTTATTTTTTAGTGTTTTCCCTCTCGCTTTGTTAAGTGTCGTGCACTTGGGAAGTTGTGGCCCCACGAGCGTGGGGTGTGTGCCTGGGAGTCATCCCTGGCCCTGGGAGAGGGGAAGAGGCAGGAATTAGTGCACAGAAAGAGGGGATTTTGCCACGGATCCTCAGTGCTGCCTGGCTTGTGTGCAGATCCGGCTGAATGCGCTCTCCCCCAGTCATTCACATTTCCAGGGATGGGGAAATGCCACTCTTTCCCGCTGAGTGAATGTGGCCTGTTTCTGCCGGAGAAATTACAAACCTCTCTCTCTCCCAACATCAGCACCAGCGATTCTGTCACAGCCGGAGGTGAGAAGGAGGCGAGGCTATGGAAACTCCCTGCGGACACAGCTGCTCCTCAGGGGTGTGGCATCCCTGTGTCCTCACCATGCCTAATGTCACTCATTTTTGGTACGTTGTCAGCTCTAATAACTCTGCCTGAAAGACAACAATTTTCCCAGATAACCAGCTGAGATGTTAAATGCCTGGGAAACCCGGACAGAAGCCCAGAGTTTCTGTCAGAACTGACTGCAAGGTGTGCACAGTGTCCTTGGGAGTGACAAACTGCCTGCAAAAGTGCCACAGGGCCCATTTCCAGGTGATTCCCAGGTGCACAAACTCCCCCAGCCAGGAATGACTGCAGCTCTCAGAGCAGGATGTGCTCAAGAAAAGAAGCAGCAATAAAATATGATGGAAAGAGGGAAGTGGTCTGGGAGGGCAACACCCAGAGCGTCTCAGGAGGTGTTTGTCACCTTCTTTGTAGTTAGGAAGGAGCCTCAGAAACTTAACTTGCCAGGTTAGCATGGAGAGAAAGCAGTGGAGAAGAGTTTGGAAAGAAAGCCAGTTGTGGACAGGTCTGGAAGTTCCTTTCTTTATAAAGCAGCTCAATTCATAGAACAAGTTCAAGCACAGGACCCAAAAGAGCAAAAACAATAGAGAGACTTTAAGTCCCCCTTAGAAACAGGGGGACTTAAAAATCCTTCCCTGAAGCCCCACCAGGATCTGAGGTGCCGCCATCCTGGGAAGTCAGCATCTAGCACATAAAATGAACTAAAAAAACTAATTGCTTGAGACCAAAAGAGGAGTGTTTTCAACACTGTAGACACTTTAAAAATATTCTTCAGCTTCCCTTAGGGAAGAAATTAAAAACTTCCAAATGAATGGTTCAGCCTTCATCTGTGTGGGTTCCCTTTTGTTGTGTCATGAGTAAGATCCCAAGGAAGAAGTGGGTGCCCTTTTCAGAGAGTTTTGCATATACCAGCCTATTTTTCCACCTATTAATTGATTTCCATCCCATCACTCACACCGTGATGTTCCAGCGCCATCACAGCAGCCTTCTCTGAATATTAAACGCAATTCATGAAAGCAGCCCTGTCTCCTGATCGTGCACTTAATCATAGTTAATAATACCTAAATATAATGGAGCAGGCACTGCACTAGGGCAGCAAACAAATGATTCCTGTGCTCTCCCACTCCACTTGGAGCACGCTGATGGCTCTCCTGGGGAGCCTGGCTCACAGGCAGTCTGGACCTGCTTCAGCATGCAAGGAAAATTCACGTGGAAACAGCCTGGTTGTCCCCCTGTTGCTTTGTCCTGTCTCCAGCCCAGTCCTTCAGGGCCTCCCCAGCTACAGGAGGGCCCTCAGGCTGAGTATGGAGTGGGGGAGAAGGAGTCAAGGAGATAACCTGTTAGGCAGAAAGGAGCCCTCCAGCAGCATTGTTCCAGCCTCTGGGACCAGCTCGGCAATTCCTTGGAACCCAGGAAAATCTCCTTTTCCATGAGAAGGACGAGACCACCGTCTCCCATCTCTGACCTGACTCAGGGAGCTCCCAGGAGCAAGAAGGTCGCTGTGGTGTCCACTCAGGGACAGTGGGCAACTCCCCAAATACTTTTTCCTTCAAGTCCCTCTTTGCAAACCGGGCATGAGGTTTACTGGTGCCCAAAGGTGCTTTAAATTCAATGGAACTTGCGAGGTCCTCAGCCAGCAGAGCTGGAGTTGCTGGGACCCCCTTAAAAATGCACCAACCCAGAGATGAAACATATTTCTGCCTCTTTATAAGGTGCTGACAAATCGTGTGACCAACACAAAAAAAAATAAAATTCAGGACACTGAAGGTTTTTCCACACTACTCATGGCATGATCATTACATTACAGAGGCATAAGTAGAACAAAGCCTCATACCAGATAATCTTGGCTTTTTTTTCTTCCACTAGATGAGCCACAGATGTCCTTCACAGAATAAGTTATAAAATACATGTAAACATTTGTCACTGTGTGGGTTTTTTTAAAATGTCTCACTCCTGTCTTTCAGTGGGACTTTGATTGAACTCCTTAGGAAAAGCAATGAGAAAACCTTAATTAAAATTTCGCTGCTCCCTGGACATCTGTTGTAGAGTGTTATATAAAATATTAAACATGGTTATAAATACACATTCATCTTTTATTTTAAACACATTAGTAATTGGGTTTTATGGGGCCACGGGGATTTATTAGGCACAGGATTGCAGCACTGAAGGCACACAGGCATGCACAGGGACAGAGACATGGATGTGTGCATGGATGGGATCCTGGGATGTGCACAAGGGAAAGCTTTTTGCCAGCTCCCACGTGAGCAGTGTGGGCTTTGCTTCCGGGGCTCCAGGCACACTCACCACTGTTCTGCCACTGCAAAGATGATTCCCATGTCCTGTGAACAAAGGGTATTTGGGGACAGTAATAACCCACAGCAGTTTTGGTCTTTTCTGGAGCTCTATAAATGGCTGTCTGCTCCAAGGCAAGTGATTCCATGGAAAGCAGATCCTCGGGATGTGTTTGTTACCTCAGCCAGTCAAAACCAGTGATGGAGAACTTTGCAGTCAGTGCTGCCACACTTAGAAACAGTGCAAAGAAGGCTGTGGGGGCTCATCCTTCCTTTATTCACCTGTTCTGGATGATCCAACAGATGGGATTATGTCTTTTCCAGAGCACTTTGAGAGAAGTTACAATGAGTTTAAAGATACATAATAACATAATGTGCCTAATAACATGGCTACCAATACAGCCCACGACCATTTCTGAAACAAGTCTCAGACTTTCTGAAGCTTCTCCATGATCTCTGCTCACCACGTGACAAATGCATCGCTAATTAACAGCAGCTCGTTCTTGCAGGCTGCTCCCAGAGTGGTTCAATAATTACCAGCTCGGAAGTGCAGCAGCAGAGGCCCCTGGGCAGCTGCCTCAGGAATGCTGCTCCCTCTGCAGCTCCTGCTCCTCCCGAGGGGCAGCCAGGAGACAGTGTCAGGATAGCTCCTCTTTCCACAAGCCTGAGCACTCCAGCTCCAAAGCTGAAGGTGATGGATCGAGCAGAGCAGTGCAGGCAGAAACTAAATCTCACTTTTTCTCCCAATGTCACATCAGAGTACACAGGACAAGGGGAGCAAGTCAACTGCTGCATGGATTTGTCACATTGGTTTCTTGTTCGATTTGGGACTTTCCCTGAACATTCCTCTTTATTTTTATTCTTTTTCCCTTCTGCACCGTCTTCTGAGCTGTCTGTCACTTTGGCCTCTCCCAGCCTGTGCAGATGAGCTTTCCAGCTCCAAATGGAAACAGCCTGATGTTGCTGACTCACTGGATAAGGAACATTTTGTGTCAAACCAGCAGCTTCAGTGAGCTTATTAGCCACTCCAGTGCACAGGGCACAGGCAAGAACCTGGGTCAGACCCCCAGCATTTCCCTGGAGCTGGTGTCCCTGTGGGCTTGGCCCCCCCCCACAAATGCACTTAAGGAAATTCAGGTTGCTTTGTAAAGTTTCCCAGCCATGAAAGAGGGATTTCCAATAATTCCTTATAGTTAAATCACAGAATCCCACGATGGTTTTGGTTGGACTGGACCTTAAAGCTCATCTCATCCCACCCCCTGCCATGGGCAGGCACACCTTCCACTATCCCAGGCTGCTCCAAGCCCTGTCCAGCTGGGCCTTGGACACTTCCAGGGATCCAGGAGCAGCCACAGCTTCTCTGAGCACCCTGTGCCAGGGCCTGCCCACCCTCACAGGGAGGAATTCCTTCCCAATGTCCAGTCTAAACCTACTCTCTGTCAGTTTGAAGCCATTCCCCCTTGTCACTCCTTCCCAAGTCTCCCAGGCCTAATGTCTTACCTAGGTTTTGCAGCTGCTCAACATGATATCTGTACTTGACAGAATTCCAAAGGCTCCAAGTGATTAATGTGGCTTTTAGGAGGACCTCAGGGCACCTCTGCTTACCACACAACCAGTGAGGAGAATCCATCCCATGACCTCCTGTCTTGGGAAACAGGAGTGTGGCTCCGCTATCCTGCTTCTTCCCTGGGTGCTTCCCCACCAGCTTCCTGTCAAAAACGAGGTTTGCTTTTTTAGTAAAATTTTAAATGTTTAATAAAAGGCAATAGGAGACAGAAATAAAGTGAAGGTTAAAAAAACCCAAACAAACGGCTGGGTGCTTGTCATTTAGCTAAGAATACGCTGTTATCCTCAGAGATTCCCCTTAAATACTTTTTTCCTATTGCATTTGCCTGTAGCATATTCATAGATTCTTATGTACCTTCATATTTTTTAGGAACTGTTTAGCATGGCCTCTCTTTGGGCCCACCTGTTTAGAGTATGCCTGCTTTCTGGCTGAGGTTTTCTTATCACTTGTGGTTTGGGCTTTGTTCTGTACTTCCTCCAGATGGCAAATGCTGATAGTTGGCATATCAATAGCAGGGTCTCCATCATATCTTCACTGGATGTTATTTTGACTAAACAGACAGTCCACTCATGGCTATATCAGCTGCCACTACTACCAGGTCTAAGTTTTTGTTAATAACAGAAATAAAAGCCAAGTTATTTAAACATAATACATATAGTATTCATCTTAATATTTGCAAAAAGCCAACAATATAATATGTATTTAAAACATTCCCAAACCACAGCTGCCTCTCTGATGTGCTTGGGCTGGCCTGCCCTTGGCCTTTTCCTCTCCAGCTTCCCGTCTTTCCTTTCTATGAGCTGAGGAGCCCTCATCCCCTTCCCTCCTGCTGCCAGGAGCCACTTTAAATAATCCACATCTGCTGGAGGACTTTAACCTGCATTCAAACCTTTGGGAGGATGGCTGGCCCTTGTGCCCACCTGGGATCACTGGAGCTGCTGCCACTGTGTCACCTGGACCCTCTTTGGTACCATCAGGCTGGGGTTTGGGGATGGATGGCCACCCTCCCGAGGCTGATGCTGCCAAAAGCCAGCCAGGGCACCACAGGGATTGACTTCCCACTGCCCCAGAGGAGAGGGGGGCGGCCACCGGCCAGCAGGAATTGTCATAGGCAGTGGGAGAGGTGAAGAGGATTCTTCCCCCGGGGGGAGAACACGCCTGGTTTCATGCAAAAGTGGACTTGGCAAGCCTGACCTACATTTTGGATGGTGCAGCAGACTGGAAACTCGGTGGCAGCTCCAGATTAAAAAAACCACAAACCAACAACAACAAAAAAAACCAAAAGTGGGGCAGGCTTTTGTTGGATTACAGAAACGATTAGCATGAAACACGGTTCTGTGTCTTATTTAATTGCATTAATTGAATGTTCCCCCCTCATGTTTTGTATTCAAGACGCTGCTGGATGTTGCATGGAAAACAGCCACACGGAGTTGAATGTTTAGCCTAGCAGGGAGAGAAAGGTTGAGATTTATTTTTACTCTGAAAACGTAAGAATATATCTGGAATGAGCCCGTAAATTGGACGCTCCCACTAAAACCAGAAGCAGCTAAAGAGTGAAAAGTGCCAATATTTGCGTTTCCATTGTTAGTTCCCAAGTTAACGCCACAGATATTGAAATGCAAGATTAGGACAAATTGCTCCTTCTTTGGACACAGCCAGCTGGTCTCTGTGCTGCTGTGGTTTGCAACGCCTCAGGCTTTAAATAAAGGGAGAGGGATGGACACAGACATCAAGGAGCATCTTGGAAAGGGAAAAAATCAGGAGAGCTTCAAGTGCTGGGCAGCCTGAAGTCTGTGATCTCAAGAAGCACCCCTGCTGTTCTCGGGGGGGAAGTTGTCTCTTTTGAAAGCCAGTGATGTTTTCTGCTCCTTCCTCCCCCCAGTTCTTCCCAAAGAAAAGCGGAGCTGAGTGGAGGTGGGGACTGCTCGTTCCAACACAAAGATTTCAAAAGGACGGGATGCTGACATCCTGAAGGGAAAAACAAAACCCGTGGGACGCTTCCTCCTCACCATTGAAAAGGTATTTATTTGGGACTCGGAGAGCCTCTTGTCTCTCCCTTTGTCTGCAGCTGGAGAGGGGCCGGGGCTCAGGGCTGAGCTCCTTTGCTGGGGAAGGCAGTAATTGCTTTTCCAGCTGGATTGCCCGGCAGCATCCCCTGCTCTTCCCTGACACCCCGCGAACGAGGAGACTTTATGGAGCCCTTCATGGTCCCTTTGTTTACCGCCCCAGGCCCGGAGTCACTCAGAGAAGGGCCGGGACATGGGCACGGCCCTGGCAGGTGTCTGACAGAAACTGGGGAAGAACTCCAAGTGTTCTTGCAGGGCCGGTGTCGTTCCCCTTTGGACACTTCTGTGGATGCTTAAACACTTGGCTAAAATTTCTGGACAGAGCTTGCCCAGCAGTGCAATCCTTAGGGACAGAGCGTGGATTCTGGGGAGAAAACACAGCGCTTGATTGGAGGAAGAGCTTTAGCATCCGAATGAATGATGAGTCAGAGGGACAGGAGGAAGGAGAGGTGTGGTAGGGTAGAAGGAGAGCACGGTTCTCCCCAGGGGTTTCCTCTGCTGCCGGGCCTGGCAGGCAGGACACAAACACACACACAGAGGTTTCCCCCCTTTTCACTCCATAAAAGAAGTTCTACCACGGGGGCTGTTGAGGATTGTCTCCAAGGAGAAATGGAATATTTTCCTTATGGTGAACCACAAGAGAATGTTACTACATCCTGCTTCTTATGGCTTATAAATAGAAGGAGGAAAGGAATGACTGGTTAACTGTTTGACCTCGGTCTGGGAGGAAGAAACCTCCCAAGAAACCCCAGGAACTCACCCCATTAAGCATAGAGGAAAACGGCACCGATCTGGCACCTTAATTATATGCTAATGACATCCGACCAGGAAGAAAAGCTTCAGACTGAAGGAAAAATACCTGAGTGAAAAGGGTTGTGAGTGCTCACAGGCTCTTTCTGACAGCTATTCCCTCTTTCTTTTTGGTGGTTTTTTTGTTTGTTTTGTTTTGTTTTTTGTTGTTTTGTTTTTTAGCATTTAAGAAACAAAACAAAAAAGCAGACTGAAGAACCAGGTGAACCTTTGACATTTGTGTTTGACTTTCAGCCCCTGAGCAGGAACTGAAAACAAAACAATCCTGCTGCAGAGAGGTCTGTCAAATGTACAGACTTTCAGTGACCCTTCTGTTCATAATGTTTTTCTGATTCACTTCTAGCTAAGATTGCATATGGTCTTCACCCATCACTTTCTGGTGAACTTGCCTGCAAAACACTTATTATTTTCCTATAAAATTATTTGCTCCACCTGGATTAAAAGAAATCAGCTAATATAAATATATAGCAAGTTTAATGAAAGTATCCCCAGATATGCAATCCAAGTATCTGTTACGATTTTTCTTTATTTGCTGGTTTGTTTGAATTATTATTTCCCAAGAACTTTGCATTACACCTGGATGGTGTACACCTCGCGTGGTGCGTTTTTTGGGACTGAAATTTGGGACTGAAAAAACCTCAATCAAAACCAGCTCAAGAACGACTATTGAATGGCTATTTTGCTTTTCATTAGATGGGGTCTACAATTCTCAGCAAAGGCCATGTGACAATCCCTTCAGGTTTTATTTCAGATTTGGGAAATGGTACTTGTACAGTACTAATACTTGCACAATAAACTGACGTTTGTTTTCTCCTTCGGGGCACAAATTGGGTTAACCAGATTTCATTTCTTAATTGGATTTAAAAAAGAGTTCTAAATCATAAATTATACTAAAAATATCAGCCTCGTGCATGTCACTGGGAGTAGCAGTCATGAGACACAGCAGCAGAATTTTGAAATCACACAGAAAGAAGTTTGCTTTGTTTACTTTGATGTAACCAGCCCTGTGGGCAGAAGCAAAACCCCAGCTGAGGTGCATCAGATTTACTTTGAGACAGAGTAGCCAAATCCTTCCGGTACTGGGACTATCCTCAGCAGGGTGGTTTGAGGATGAAACAGGACTGGGTACCTCTCAGGGCTGTCAGCTTTGGTCTGGCAAAGAAAGGTTCCCCTTCTGTACCTTCTCACACTGGGATGGTTTTGAGGGGATTTGCCAAACACAAGGCTGGTCCCAGAGGTGTCACTCTGCTCTGCTCCACTGCTGCCTGCCCCTGCACCATCTCCATCCTTGTCTGGGGGCTGGGACACAAACGCCTTTGGCAGTGTGTGCAGAGCCCGGGACTTTCCTCCTTCTCCAGAGGGGGATTCTTCTCCTGATTTTGAGCTCAAGGACAGGTAAAAGGGACAGAGAGGTGTTTTAGGAGTGAGGACACACAGTGCCAGCAGCCCTGCTGGCTCAGCCAAGCATGCCAGGGGTCAGGATGGCAATGAGACATTTGCGCTGTGAAATTCATCTTCAGTCAGGCACCATCAGCCTTTTGTAAAAGAAAAATGCCCATGTGTTTTTAACCCCTCCTAGACCTCACAGAAAGTTTCTCTGCCTGGGCAAGCGTTTGAGGTGTCTCTGAGCTTCCACAGGTCTGGAAGTATGTGGCCGTGCATGAAAATGTGGCTGCACACACAGGCTGGATCAGAGAGAGGGAACAAACTGCTTTTGGGGCAGCTGGAGTCCCTGGGAGTGGGAATGAACAACAGGAGCTCCCATTCCATGGAGGCAGGCAGGAGGGGTCAGGGAAGCTCTCCTCAAGTCGCTGCTGAGCCCTTCAGCTCACACAGCAGCCCGGAACGCTCCGCTCCCCGCTCACCTCTGCTCCATGGAGCTGCTAACTCTTTCCAGATGAAGGGTGTTTATTTAGATTATTGATTAAACCAGCTTGCTGCCACTGACAGGAACCTCACATTTTCCAGAGAGACAGATAGGAGACATGAGAACTGGCCGTGGTTCCCCTGTGCCCTCCTTTCCAGAGGGAATAACTGCTCTTTGTGACCAGGCTTGTGTTACACCAGGCTCTGCAGCTCCAGGGCTGTGAGCCTGGAGAGGAAATGAAAGCAAGTTCTGCTTGAGGAAAACCCCTAGAACTTGGGTGGCTGTTTCTCTTTTTATTTTCTTCAACGTGAAGTTATTAATTTCCTTTAGTGTGGAAACTGAGATGGCATCAGAGAATACAGCCACTGAATCAGCGTGACTTATTAAAATCTTTAATTAACTTTGCCGCATCGATGTGATGGGATGCACTAAACAAAAGGCTTTGGGCTTGAATAGAAGAGAACACGGGCCACAAACCCAAACACACAGTATAAAAACTGCAGGATGCTTCATGGAACATAGCTCCTGATCCCCACTCCCTTTGCTGATGCTGCAGCAGCTCCAGCTGCTCCGTATCCCACATCACACCCGCAGCAGATGAAATCTGTCATGTGCTGCAGCACCTCTGTGGCTCTATGGGTCCAGAATGTATAATAATTTAATTCTGCCCACTTTTCCCTCAGTAGGACACTACATAATTTCCTCGCTGCGCTGCTGAGTTTCACAAAGCCCTCAGTTACCTCGGAGACTCCTGAAACCTGGCTGAAATTCCCATCAAAAGTTCCTGCCGGGAGAAACAAATCAACAGGCAGACAGGCGAGCCCATCTCCACGAGTAAAGCCAAATAAATCCCTCTGCAGGACTGGCACAGCCTGGAGGAGACCCAAAGCCAGGTGACAAGGCAGGGCCGCCACTCTCCTGTGAACCAACCACCCCTACACTTCCAGAGGGAGGCCCTGGGGTTGCTGCAGACAAAAGTCTGGAAGGAAACTGCCTCCTTGCTCCCTCCTGATAGGGGAGTTAACCTCGGGGAGCACCCAGCTGGAAGCTGTATATTTGGAACACGCTCCGTTCTGCTAAGAAAACATCCAAGGGAGGACATCTTTCCTGCAGCTTGGAGCAGCTCCAGCAGCCTGATGAGACATGACGGCTGCGATCTACAAAAGACCCCAGAGGAAAAGAGAGCTTGTGCTGCTCTCCCTGCTGACTGACACGTGGCACGGAGCGCTGCACATCTCCTCAGGCTCCTGTGAGCTTCCAGGGCTTCTCAGCACACCAAGCAGAGGGACAGCAAGCAATTTCTTGGCTGTGTGATGCCAGTTTATCTGTAATGCATCTAATTCTCAGTGTCCCCATTTCTTTTTCCCCAGGAAGGAAGAAAGGAAGGGAGTTAGGGCTGTGCTAGAAACCAGAGTGCATGAGATGATTGAATTAGTGAGCAGCTTCAAAGTTCACTTCAGCAGCAGACTCACAGTGCTTGATCTTTGCTCCTCCGCCACCACTGGCAATATCCCCACTAGATTTGGTGACAGCAGGAGCAGAGCTTTGGACATGACACCTCAGAAACCTCTGACCTAAGTTACCATGAGAAAACAGGGACAAGCCTATGGAAAGGCAGAAGTAACCCGGGTTAAACTGAACAAAAGACACAGCAAAGCAGAGAGAAGCAACTGAAGGCACTGCACTGTTCAATGCTGATGAAAATTAGGTAAGTTTTAGTCAAGCTTCACACAGGGTATTTGAAAGTTTTGGCACTCTGTCTCCTGTCCTTCTGTGTGTTTTCATCAGCATCAATGTGACCTCTGGTAAAGCAGCCTTAGGATGTCCCAGCCAAGCTCAGGGATCCATTCTCAAGAATTTCAGTTCTCCTCCCTGCAGATACAGCAGCCAGCTGTGTGCTCCCAAATGAAGTGAGGCTGTCCACTGACAGCCCTTCCATGGCATTGTCTGTTCTCAAAGATAACATCCACTTCTTCCAAGCAGAGCAGGAAAACAAAACAGAGCAGGCTTCAAGGAGAAGGATGTGATCATCCTCCCCCCCAAAACCTGTCCTATGTCACCAGGACAGACAGATAACTCTCTTCAGAGGAAAAGGCAGCAATTTCAGAGCCACTGTAGCTCCTGAGACAAATATCCTGGTGTATACTTGAGAAACAAAAGAGGAAGCAGAAACTAGGAGGTGACTTTTAGATTAGCATTTTGGATTTGAATAAAACCTCACCAGCAGATTCAGTATCTCCTGCCCTGTGTGGTGGCAGCCACTTCCTCAGCTGGCTTTCCAAGATGTTAAAAAAAAAAAAAAATCAGGAAAACAGTGTGATTTTCCTGGCATTTAAACTATTTGGGGTTTCTGTTTTCTGAGCTATTTGGATTAGATAACAACCCTATCTCAGAGTTTTCATTGCTGCTCTCTCTGCTTTGGACAGCTCTGCTCTGTGTCCTGGCAGGGTGATGTGTTTCTGTGTTTCCTGACCAAATTTACACATGCCATGTTGTTTAATAAACTTTTTAAATTGTGTTTCCTCCTGCCAGTGTTGAAATGGATCTGCCTTATCTGAATTACAGACCCACACAGCCTTGAATTATCTGGGGCCTTGTGGAGCCTTGCTGATCCAAAGACTTTTCCTCTCAGCTTGATGGAGCCTTCTGTTGTTAGAAGCAACTGGACTGGCCAGGGTTTAGTCAAGGAAAAGTGCTCTGAAGGTCCCAACACCTTTTGGTGGGTTATTTCTAAATAAAACCTCTGGGGCTCACGGGCACCGCAGTCAAAACTCCGGAGCAGCAAAGGGGTTTGCCACTGGTGTCCCCGAGCCCAGGGGCTGAGTTTGTACCCCAGCAAGGGGGTCAAGGAATGGACAGCTTGGAATTTCACAGCAGCCCGTGAAGGGGGGACTGGCACAGCTAAGCCAAGCCCTCTGCGTCCCTGGGGCTGGCTGGGAGATGCTCTAAGGAAAGGTTTTGAAAGCAGCAGCCAGGAAGAGTTTGTGTGTTTGCAAATTGCCTCGAAGCCTTGTTAATCCCTGTTCAAATACGGAGCTTTGTAAGCTGATCGCTCCTTTCTCACCAGCCCCGCTGGTCTGGTGTAAAGCACAGCTCTGCTTAGGCAGGGTTTAAAGAGCAGCCAGCAAAAACCAGCGGGACTTTCAGAGAAACTCCGGCTTTCAGGGGTTCACCCTAAATCCAGCATCCCCCTCTGGATGTGTGCTGCTCCCGGCTCGGGAAATCGGGGATTTGAAACAGAAAACAATTGAAATGTGAACAATGCAGAGCCCGTTGTTACTCACACAGGAATCACTGCGTGAAGTCACTCTGTCCCAGGTATTTTTAAATAGCTGCTCAGTGGGTAGATGTTTTGGTTCTCTCAGGGGCTGTCTGAGATTCAGCAGCAGTGTTAATTAGCTGCTGCTGAAGGGTGTGCAGTTTGCCATTCAGCATTTAGGCTGTGGGCTCCATTTCTAGAGTATCACGGTGCCACTGACAACTCAATTAGGGTCTATTTATAAAGGCTTTAAATAGGCAAGTGTTCATGTTTCCAACCTCACTCTGTAAAGATAAGCAAAATGGTTTGAGTTTCTGTCAAATCATGAAAATTTGCTTCTCAGCATGGCTTAAATGAATGCTTGCTACATTTTATTACTTCTATAACATGTATCAGAAACAAGAGACAGATGTGGGCTCCCATGCACTCTCAAGATCAGAAAAATGTGTCTTTTGCAGGGGTTTGGGTTTTTCATAGACAGCATCCCAGCAATAATAGCACATCATCCCCCGGGAACCTCGGGGAAGGAGCGGGTGAGAGTCCTGCAGGCTCCTTTGGGGCTCCATCAGAACAATTTTGAGTCCAAACAGATTTTATTCCACAAACATCTTGCTTCCAAGTGCCAAAGCCGAGCTGCGGCAGCCACCAGCCAGCCTGGAAATCCATCCCGAGGAGCAAAGAGGGGGAGAGAGGAAAGCAAAAAAACCGCAGCACTACGTGATGAAACCCCAAGGTCCTGAGTGAGCAGAGTGAGCTGGAAAATCCTCACTGGCACTGCTGAGCAGCAGTGAAACGATTCCCTTATGGAGATGTGCCCTCTCCCGGCCTCCCCGGGAACGCCTGCAGGGACACAGGTGGGAAAGGAACCGCACAGAAAATTAGTTTGGGATGTTTCGACTGACGCAGCTCAACCGAGAGAGGAGACCCAGGTGATGCTGCTCAGGAATGTGGTGGCATTTCGAAACTCCGGCACAGCTAAACAGCGAGTCAGAAAAGCAAAATGCACTTCTGGGTTTTTAATTCCTCATCTGAACCTTCTATTTGCCCCACTGAGAGAACTGGGAAGCCTTTGCAGAGGTAAGACAATTCACGACATTGACAATACACTGCAACTCTGCCTTCTCTTTAAGGGGAACCAAGTGTTCATTCCCAGTGTAAAATTATCACTTCTCGCAGATCATAAGGACATTGAGCAAAAAAATTATCTTCAACACTTAGCTCCTGTTGCTATTTCTATCCCAATTTTTTTTCACTGAGAATTTTGACTGCTTTTCAGCAACTTTCTCTTTTTTAATTGTGGAAAATGTATTTTTGTGAGGTGTAAGAGACAAGGAACATTTTGGAGGAAAAATCTGAGGTAATCCGCAGGGGACAAAATGAACAGTTTGGGCATGAAATCTGAGTTAATCTCTGGGGAGACAATGAAAATTTTGGGGTAAAAATGAGGTAATTAGAAGTCAACAGGTAGTGAAAATTATCAGCGTAAATTCTGAGGTCATCTCCATGGTAGAGAAAGAATATTTTGAGGTAAACTGAGGTGATCAGTAGTGGAGAAACTGGGAAAATTTGGGGGTAAAACTTGAGTAGCTCTGTAAAGCTACAATGAATATTTTGGAGGGAAAATCTAACGTAATCTGGAGGGGAGAGAATATACATTCTGGCGTATGATAGTTAATTATGGGGCCTCTTGGTCATAAAATGTATGTCAAGGAAAGTGATTTGAGCTGGGAGTGAATGGGGAGCCCTCGGGGTTTGCCCGCTTATGGTTTTGGGGTGCTCGCTGATGTTTTGCAAGAGGTTCTGTGGCGCGACTGCAGTGACAAGCAACACACAGGGCAGTGTTGTCTGCTTGTTTTTAACCTTTCCCATCAGCTGTAAAAGCTTCTTGCTTTGGGATTCATTCCTGCTCCCAGCACGAGCAGGAGCAA
This sequence comes from Cyanoderma ruficeps, assembly GCA_008694505.1. NCBI lineage: Eukaryota > Metazoa > Chordata > Aves > Passeriformes > Timaliidae > Cyanoderma > Cyanoderma ruficeps. Next base: position 989,091 of record VZDJ01000330.1, on the reverse strand, counting down.
ACCCTTGTATTGATTTGCCCCGCAGCAGAGGGAGGTCGTGGGAATTTTGAAGCAATTTCTCACTGAAGAGACTGGCAGAGCGAAAGCCAGAAGTGTTCTTCTCTAAATGAATGCTTTTCGCTATGAACTGGGGTCTCACTGCCCTCTCCTGGCTGGATTATCCATGTACGGCCCGTTCCAGTGAGTCTCTCATCTTCCTCAGGTTCTTGCATGAAATTCCCAGTCAGAATGTTCTGGCCAGCATCTTTTAATTCCAGCCGTTCTGGAATACTCCGTTAACTTTCCTTTCTTAGCTCCAATCATTAGCACAAATCCAGAGGAGCTACTTGGCCTGAACAGCTGCTCAGTGGAGCACCAGCCAGGCTGGAAAATCTCTCTGTGGTCTCTGTTGGAGAGCGGGAGAAACGTCCCTCCTGGCTGGGGTGTCCTTGGTGGGCAGAGAAATCTGATATTGGCAATATCTGATATTGGCAGTGTGGCTTTGTGCTCAGACAGAGGTACCCCGGGAGGAAGGGGAGCCTTGGCCTCACCCGCACAGCTCAGGTGGATGTTACAGGATTGGGGTGGCCTGACAAGGCATGAACACATTTCTGCGTTGTGGAATGCCTTGTAACCTTTCTCTGTCAGGTTTTAATGGGTTTCTCCTCAAGATTTCCTGTGGTCCAGCATCTCTGGTGTCCCTTATTTTGTCCAAAGTCCAATGGTAAGGGATTGAATAACTGACAAGTGGGGTCTGGGACGAAAATGGTTCCGATAAAATTAGACAAAGAATGCAGTTAAGAAAAAAAGAAGCATCCTTTTAATGGCTGATGAAAGTGCTGGAGCAGGGCAATTTTCTATTTGAATTGGTGTCGCCTCTCATGAATAAAACCCCAAAGCGAGCAGTCCGAGCAGAGGTGTGAAAGCAGCATGCTCTGATTCCCTGCGCGCTTTAATTCCCTTTGCCCGGGAATGCGGGATCCTGGCGCTGCCTCGGTGCTGCCGCCCTGTGGAGAAGCGGGGGCGCTGCAGGCCCGCGGGGACGGGAGCCTCGGGATCCCTTGGGATCCCTTGGGATCACGGAATTGCTCGGGGGCGCCGGAGCTGCCGCCCTTAATTACAGACTGCTGCAGGGAAAGGAAGGGCTTGCTCTGCCGAGCTGCTCTTGGTGCAGCAAGTATGAAAAAATTGAAGGAAATTAGAGGGCGCTTCCTCGGACTTTTCAAAGGTAAAGACACAGAAATGTTAGCAAGGATTGGAAAGACTGAAATCTGTCAGGCTGTCTCATTACCTCTTGCCCTGGCTGGAATTACAAATTTGTTGACTTTGTTTGACTTTTTATGACTTTTTTTCCCCTGGAAAACATTTTGATCTTCTTGGTGGATTTTTACTGCCAGCTGTACTTTCAGGCCGATCACTGTATCTTCTCCAACAGTTTTCCATTTGATATTGAAACTCAGTATTATGCACACAAATCTGGGGAAGAAAGAATTATTACCAAGATGATTTTCTATGCTGAAACACAGTTTTCTCTCTAGCTGAACTACAGTTTTAGCCTACACACATTTTTTCTAGCCACAGTAATGAAATGGAAATACATGTGGTTCAATAACAGTACAAATGTGACTGACAGTACTGAATGAATTAGGATAAATATAGCAATTTTCTAACTGGATTAGAATGTCCTATTTGATAACTAATCAGCAAGAGCTAAAATAAGGCGTTTCTGTAACTTTTGTCATCATGGAAAACACACAGACTCCTATAATTGCTATTTTAACCTGTACTCTTATTCCTTGCTCATTGTTTTGTTGATTCATTATTTAAAAAAAACCAGCTAAGCCAATTGCAGCCATCCCTAAAAACAGACTGCTTAAGCACCCGTGGTATTTACAGGGTGTACTTAGTGTCTTGTTTCTCCGTTTCTCTCTCTTTAAAATGGATCTTTTGGGGTTTTTTTACATTCTGAGTTTATTGAGAATCACAACTAACTCATGGTATGGATAAAGTTCCCCACCCCCACTGATTTTTTTGTAAACCTTAGATTTTGGTTGAATGAATGGGACTGAATCAGTCAAAAACCAGAGGAAGACGGGTGATCACTGACCAAATAGTTTGAAATTTGCCTTTCTTCCCTGTTAGACTGAAAAAGTGCCTAAACCTGTTATGGGCATTTCTTTCCATTACCTTGGAGAAGGCAACAACAGGAGGCTTTTGGGAGGGTTATTCCTGTTCATCTTGGCAAAGCAATCAGTGATGAGCCTAGAAGGGGGAGCATAACTGGCTGATCCAAAATATGGAAAAGACATTCAGCACTCTGAAGAAGCTAAAGTTTAAGCAAAAACCTCTTTAAAATCAGCAAAAGAAACTGTTACATGTTTTTATTCTTCTCCTGTCTTCTACACTCATATTCCCCTGAAACAGCAGAAGCTTGAAAATCTAATTAAATAACTCTCTGAGCATAAATTTCTGATCAGGTAATAGAAATTGCTGGGAGAACTAGAGAAGCACAGCTGTTAATTAATTAGCTAATCATTCATTTAAGACCCCTCTAACCTACACAGATATTTAATATCAAATCTTGAAGCACAGGATGAAGAACAGTGAGTGTTAACACCTTCTAGAGTATTTTTCTTTTATTATTGGTCATAGCTGTGCTCTCTGCATCACAATTTTGGAGTCAAGCTCTGAAAACTCCAGCACTTTTGTTCGTTTGTTTCAAGACTATAAGGCTTTTATGCTGGTGGTGTCACTGAGAAACACTACACTGTGTTTAAAAGGGCAATTTCTGTTGTATTTATGTATCTACTAAAAAAAAAAAGGTGTGCCTTGTAGAATAGCAAACACATTTTAAATTGCTTTTTTGAGCATTTTGGCTTACTTTTAATTCCTTCTCAGGTTTTTTGAATGGGATTATTTTTTATTCTTGACAGTTGCATCTGTGGGACTATACAGATGTTACTGAGACCACAGCTGGAGGAAAACGACCAAAGCTGTCCCGTTGAGATGAAGCTTCACAAATCAATCAGGTTTTCCTTGTCAGCAGTGCTAGAGAGGGAAAGCCCCACTTGCTTGCTTGGCAACTCTGAAAGCTGTTACCTGGAAATGGTGTGATGATGCCTGCTGATTTGCACAGTGCTACTGCCTCAAGGATTAAACAGCAAGGGGCTGGGGGGAGAGCGGGCTGAAAGCTGTGCCTTTTCTCCTCGAGAGCATGAAAGCCCCCGATTATTATGAGCAGGTCCCTGGATGTGAGTGTTTTATTTAGACGCGGTGTTGGGCACGGCGGGCTCCGAGCGCCGGAGGGCGGGGCGGCGGGCCGGCCATGGCGGGCCGAGGGGGCTGAGGGCGCCGGGCGGTGCTGAACATCGCCCCGGAGCAGTTCGCGCAGCTCCTGCGGGACAGCACCATGACACGGGAGCAGTTCATTGCTCTCTACGGGCTGCAGCCGCTGGTGTACATCCCGGAGCTGCCGGGGCGCACCAAGGCGGCCTTCATCCTCATCTGCGTTCTCTTCCTCGCCCTGGCGCCCTTCTGCAGCTGCCTGGTGCTCGACGTGGTGACCCGCAGCAAAGCCACGAGGACCGTCACCAACATCTTCATCTGCTCCCTGGCGCTCAGCGACCTCCTCATCGCCGCCTTCTGCGTGCCTTTTACCGGCTGCAGAACATCTCGTCCAGCCGGCTCGGCGGTGGGTGCCGGTGCCGGGCCGGGCTGCGGGGAGGGGACAGCGGGGAGGACCATGAGGGGCAGCGCCGCCGCCGAGGCCTCCGTTCCCCCGCCTCTGAGGGACCCTTCCTGCCCTCAGTGAGGGACCCTTCCCCTTCCTGCCCTCAGTGAGGGACCCTTCCCCTTCCCGCCCCTGCGAGGGATGCCCTCTCCATCCCTCCCTCAGGTCACGTTAAAATAACTAAAATAACCCCGGGTGCCTTCCTGCTTGTCTTCCTTTAAAGTTGCGATGTGCGTGTGGGAAGTGGTTCGTTGTACTTTCTCTCTCTCTCCTTTTTTTTTTTTTTT
>VZDJ01000330.1:973336-985089 GCA_008694505.1 Cyanoderma ruficeps | reverse complement strand
CCCCCCCCCTGCTAAGTAATGAAATCTGTCTGGCAAGTGAGGTGTCAGTCTTTACACAGCTTAAGTTCCTCTGGCATCTGTCAGCTCAGAGACAGACCTTAACCTTCTGTGAGGAAAAATAATTTCCTTGGAGGAACATGTAACCGAGAGAACATGTAGAATTTATGCTGAAATAGTGCATCTTTAATTTTTTTTTAAATTTTTTTCTTTTCTTGGGAGCTATGTTGTATTCCTGTTGATTTGAAGAACCTTTTGGCAAAAGTTCCCTGGTGCCTAGAAAGAAGGACTTTTTCCCCCTTTTCTGTGTATCCCAGTTTCAAAGTAGTAAAGAGCAAGCAGTGGAATTGTATATAGGATTTATCTTCCTTTTTTTTGTTCTTGAAACAGTGTTTGACAACTACAAGTGGAAAAATAAAAGGGATGTTTTTGCAGCAAGTAGTAGACAACATCTTGTACAGCCACAAATCGAAATATTTTTCAGAATACTTTGGAATGCTCAGGAAAGATGTTGATAAAGTGACACATTCATGTATCAATTTCCGAGGCTTACTGCGTTTCTGTTGTTTGGAGACAGTGAAGGTTATTGTCAGAACGTGAAGATTTGATTCCACAACTTCCCACAGATTAGAATGCTGGGTGGGAATTGACAGGTCAGAGGAGGCTTGGAGCACATGTGAGAAATGGGCTTTATTACAGAAACTTCAGTGAGAAGTGGTGAATCCAAAGCTCCCTGGTAGTAAGGACAACTGTGCTATTTTCTTATGAGCTGTTTGGGGGAAGATAACCTCTGTGATTCTTCTCTCTGCTAAGGAAGGCTCTGATCTGTCAGCTTGACTGAATATCTGATCAGAAGCAGTTGAAGCCTCTGTGTGGGATGAATTACAGGAGACAGGGCATGGGCATGTGGAACAGGGTGGGGAAAATATGTACATCTTTATTTACACTCTGTTACTGAGAGTCCCACACAAGAATCTAGAAGCAGTGAATGTAAAAGGTCTAGCATAGTTACAACAAATCTCTTCAGATATTCAATATTTGGGTAGCTAAAGTACACTGTTCTCTGGGGTTTACTGTATTTTTTGTTTGCTGCCTTTGCTGTGCTAGAGGGTTTTCAGTGCAAGTGAATCCATAGGTCTTTTGGTCTGGTGAACTCATCACCTTGAACTGACACGGTGTTGGGAGGACATAACAGGTAATCTCACTGATGGGTGTTCACCCCTTATTCTGGGGATGGAGGCGTGCAGTAAAATTGAGGAAAACAAATACATGAGATCCTGGTATCCCAAGGGTATCTGGTTCCTGATGCCTTCACAGTGAAGCGTGAGTGGTGAGCACAGTTGTACTGCAAATGAGAGCCTGCCAGTCCTGGAGGAGTCTTTTCCTTGCTAGCTTAGCTGGTTTACTTTGCCTTTTGCCTTTCATTTTGGAGTCTGAAAAAAATCTTGTTTTCATCCACTGTAATGCAATGTCACCGGGTAGTGCAAGATCCAACTCTGTTATAAAAAAAGGTGATTTGACTTGTGAATTACCCTTGGTGAACAAAGTGGCACATGCCGAGACACTTGATGCTAGAAATTTATTGGGGATTTGGAGCCTTTAGTCACTTTATATCTTGATTTACTTGCATCACTGAAACAAGCATCTGTAGTAGGTGTTGTGAACTGAGATGTGTATATTTTGTACTTGTCTTTAATTTAGAACTGGTTCTTTATTTCCATGCTTGTATATGTGTGCTTGTGTTTCTTCCCCTTCAGAAACCCAGGGAAGAATGGGAGAGGGGAGGAGAGAACTGCAAACACCACAATGCAAACAAAAGAACAGCCACAGTTTCAGAGTACTTGAAGCTGTTGTTTTTTCCATAGTATTTTCACTAATACACACTTAACTTCACCCGCAGTTAAAAATCTCAGTGTGCCTCACTTTGCCTGATGATCAGGCAGCGTTAACACAGACCCTTTAACTCTATATGGGTAGCAACTGGAAGCAGCACCTTTTTGACTAAAAATAGATTTGAATTGGTCCTGCTTTTGATTTTCTGATCTCCTTAAGAATCTGTGGAGCTGTGTGAGTGTAATAGTGGCAGGATATGATTTAATTTCCAAATTTAAACCTTGCAGCTGAAATGGCTGCGATTTCTGGGGGAGCTTTGAATGAAAATCCAGCATGCTCATCTCTCTGTAATGCAGAAGAAAATGAAGATTGTGGCTTCGTCATAAATGATCTCTGGGATGATGTTTATTGATAAGAAGGATGAAATGGGAGCCGAAGTGGGAGTAAATGGGTGCATACAGCAATAGTGTGTCTTGGTGCAAGATGAAGCAGTTGAGGACTTGCTCTCATCTAGTCATAGGTGGGAGGCAGCAGTTGTGGTCCTGTCATACTGGTGACAGCACTGTTAAAGATAAATTTGGGGTTTTGTTTCTGGATCAAGTGTTACAACAGTTGCTTTGTTTCCTGACACTGCTTAGTTAGCTGAGTGCTGTGTTTGCAGAGCTGCCTGGGGCGAAGGGAGAATTAATTTAATTTTGTGTCATAGAACAGTCCTGGCAAAAGATAAGGGCACAACTTAAGCTCACAGTACAGCCAGCACCATGCTGTACTCTTGGGAATTTTGCATCCTATCAGTTGGAATGTGGATTCTCGAGACAAGTGTCAGAGGGTGACTTTGCCTGTCACTTTGAGAGCAGTGAGCCATCTGAGGCCCTCCATCTTTACTTGCAAAATGTGTAGCCAAGGTCTCCTTTGGAGTGCAGGTCAGAGCATCTCCCAGCCTTTCTCTGTCCATTTGGATCAAACCCAACACTCGATGTGGGACCGTGCTTGAAAGAATTTTGTCACTTCGAAAAATCTGTTGAATTTTGGTTGTTCCATTAAGAGCAAGGAATATCTGAATGTACTTGGGATAAACACCTTGGTGATTCATCTTCTTTGCATTTGTTACAGGTTAAATGTGACTTTCTGTATGAAAAAGTGCATGTTTGTTGCTTGGAAGAATGGGCCAGTCCCATTTATCAGAAGATCTATGCAACCTTTATTCGTGTTATGCTCTTCTTTCTTCCACTGATGCTGGTGCTTTTTTTGGACACTAAAATTGGCTATGAACTCAGGATTAAGAAACGAGTGAGAGACGCTTCAGTTCTTCAAACCATTCATGGGAGCAAAATGTCTAAAATATCGAGGTTTGTAAACAAAATACTCTTGGGACTTTGACTTCTAGGAAGCTTATTTCCTGACTTTTTAATTCCTCTTGAATAGAGTTGAAAATGCTTTGCAAGACATGCTGAATGTCATGCTGCAAACTGCTCTGCTGTCCCAAAAAAGAGAAACAGAGTGCTAGATTTATATGATGCTGCATTTTTTTTGTTTGTTTCCAAGGGAATTGTGTACTTCTGAGCATTCCTTGAGGGTTTTATTTGCATCTGCAGCCCTCACAGTCATGAACACAGTCGCAGATGTAGCTTTTGGAGAGAGAGATGTAACTGCCAGCCAGTTCCCAGTGATTCAGTGTGGGATTCTTGGTGCAATTTCAGGAAGAAGCAGCAAGCAATTGTTATCATGGTGACAGTGGTGTTTTCCATTGCAGTCTGTTGGGCCCCTTTCCACGTGATTCACGTGATGATGGAATACAGTGAGTACCTGCCGTATCTCGTAGAATAAAGTCTGGCTGCTTTGGATTTCACTTCAGGTTGTGAAAAGCTAGTGATGATGCATCATTCAGCTCTGGGATACCTTCTGCTAGCAAAGGTTGATGTCCTGCTTGTAAGAAAGACTTAAGGAAAAACAGGACTATTAGAGGGGTGAGCATCTCTGTGTAGAATCTTTTCCTTACCCTGTCTGTTATGCTGCCCTCATTTGCTGAAAGGTCAGAAGTACTTGGCTGGAAGGTAAAAGTTATTTCTGAGCATAAAACTTCTTGAAATTTTTTAATATATTTAATTTAACTGTTTTGAGTTAAAATGAAACATCTATCCCTTTTATTGAGGTAGGCATGGTGGAAATATAAATACAGCATATCACAGTGATGATACCCAAAAAAAACAGCTGTAGTTTTTCAGGGCTCTTTACTGAAAACTGGCTTGGAAATGCCCTCAGTGCATCTTGTGTTGGCTTTTTTTTGCTGTTTGCCTTATTCTCTGGGCTCTCCCACCTCCTCCATGGATACTAGAGCAGCCTATGTGCAGGAACAAGAGGAACTTTTCAGTAGTTGTACTTTACTTGCTAAAGGCAGAAGCTGTTTCTTTGTCTCCTATCAAAAATAAGATTGTAGCAGACAAATAATAGTCCAGTCAGCTTTTTTGGCTCATAAATTTTCTCTTCATTTGATTCTGTTACTACCTACATACAAAGTAGGACTGTGTGATAGATCTTGATTTCATCTTGTTGACTAAACTCTATTGCTAATGTTAAGAACTTCCAGCACGGGGTTTTTGTTGATTTTAAACCAAAGCATTTAATGCCAAACTGGCTATAAATAGGCTAAGTAGTAAGAATTTATGACATTCTGTGCTTACAGCATATTTCTGTTCTCCTCTCCAGGTAATTTTGAGAAGGAGTATGATGATGTGCCAATCAAAATGATCTTTACAATTGTCCAGATCATATGATTCTTCAATTCTATTTGCAGCCCTGTTGTGTATGCTTTCATGAATGAGAACTTCAAGAAAAGTGTTCTGTCTGCCCTCTGCTTCTGCCTTGTGAAAGACAGGACATCCCCAGGCAGGCAGCTTGGGAGCTCAGGAATGACCACGAGGAGGCAAAGGCCAAGTGCATCTCGGGGAGATCCCATGGATTCGGATGAGGGCAGGAGGGAGGCATTCAGTGATGGCAACACTGAGGTCAGGTTCTGCCAGCTCCCAAAAGGAATTTGAAAAGGCACCTGGTCCTGTTCAGCTCTGAGCTTACTGTGCACTCTGCAGTAGGAAGTGGACAGCAGCATCACAAGGGGTTTGGGAATGGAGAAGTCGTTCTCATTATGATCATTTCAATAAGCATTTAAAAGAGTTTGTTACTTTGCATGCTGAAAGGAGGGGGGAAAATGATGTGTGGACTCTAATAATGTTGAGATAATGTAATATTTATTTTGTAATGATGAGGAGTAAAACTTTGGGAAGCAGCATTACTGTATGAAAAAGAAATCTTCCTGAGCTAATTTAGGACTTGTTTGCCCTCTGCTTTAGGTAAACAAAACACCTGCTGCTTCATCCATTTATTGTGTGTCTGGACTGTACACAGCTGAAGGCCAGAAGACAGGAACTATGGAGACAATGTGCACCTTTTGGGGACAGCTTAGAAGTCTGACACGGGGCTGACGTAAGATCTGCTCTCTGCAGCTTCGAGGACAGAGCAGCTTCAGATCTGAGTTCAGGAAAGAGGAAGACTGAGATGAAATTCTGTTTTAGAAAAAAGAAAGGGAATATGAAAGAGTTAACCAGAACACGACTCTGAAGAGGTTTGAGGTTTAAACACTGCATGCATGTTCAGATTTTGTTAGCAGGAAGCATATTAGTAATTAACAATGCATGCATAATTACGGTGCTGTTTTTACAGGTTAATTCTTGGGTACAAATTTCAGTGCCGTTGTAGTGCCCTGCAAACTGCATTGTTCTGCTGGAAAAAGGAGAAGCTGAGGATGCAGAGGCAGGAGGTGTGGTCTGTAAACACTCGAGTGAACTTCCAGTGCTGCTTGGACATGTGACTCTCAGGTTGAAAGGGTGGTGTTGCCATTTTCTGGGGCGTTTTAAGGGCCTGATGCAGAGCCTCTTGGGACTTCACAGACTATTTTCAGTGGCATATCATGGTCTTTTGACCAGACACCTCTCTGAAGACATGCTTGTATTTTTTGGTCTGTCCATCATCTTCAAAGGGGATTAATTGCTGTCAGAGAACGGGGCCAGTGCTTTGTTATTTTAGGCTTCACAGTAAATTGTGGGGTTGATATCCACATAAATTTTAAATGATTTTGCTCTCAGTGGGCCAAACTGCAAAGTTGCAAAGGTACATTTGCAGTTGTGGGACTGGGGGAGAAGTTTGATTTAAACTGGTACATTGGGATCTGATCCTGTATTTGAGGCCTTGGAATACAGAATTTGCTACTCCAGCTGAGGTTAGGTTGGATCCTTTAACAGCCTATAAAATGTCAGTGCTCTCTCCTGTCACCCCTTGCCTCACCTATGGGACCCTGATGCTGCCTTGGCAGTCAATTTAAGATTCTTTTACATTGCTACTTTACACTTCATTGTAAATGAAAACTTAGGATAAAATAGCCTTGTATAATTTGGAAGTAATCTGATCCTTTCTCATGTCTACAGATTGCAATGGGACACACTTTAGTTACAGATACATGTTTTATATTCTATATGATACACTCCTGTGCAATGATAGAAAGTTCCTGACTTGTCCTGAGGGCCAGGAATTAAGAGTTTCATGGCTTATTATCATAGTTTTCCTCAGCAGATGTAAAGTTTAACTGCCTGATGGTGAGAGAACAAGAACTACTTGTTTGGATAGAATCCATGACTGAAAACGAGTTTATTTTAAGCTGTTTATTTATTTGCACTGTTAATTCCAGTGACAGATTTTAACCACCATTTAACCAAACTTCCAACTACCTTAAGTTTTTGTTTTGCCTTACCTGCTTCTTCTGTTGTCTCATAAAATGTTGTGTCAATGAATAACCATTGTAGCATCAATTTATTTTTGTTAAAGTTCCTTTATGGCTTTGTTGGTGCTGTTTTGCACTAGGGGGTATCTGCTGTAAAGTTCACTTTAAGTCTCTTGGTTTGAAAATTCATGTGAGCTTATCTGTGCCTCTTTAGTGATTAAATTCCAGTCTTGTTACAGGTGCCAGCTGCTCCTGTAATCCTGAGAGCTGTGATTTAAATCAGGACTTTACAGAACAAGGTGAGAAAGGGAAAGAAAAGTCCAGCCTCTAAGACTTCCTTCTGAAGTAGAAGAGAAGTGATAAATGTTCCAGCACAGATTTATGGGGCTGTGGTTAGATTAAATAGAAACCAAAATACAAAAGACAGTTCTCATACTGCTCTTAATGGTAATTCTATTATTTGTGCATTTTTGACGGAGTAGTTGTCTTGAAGCCAGGTAGGGATAAAAGATCCCTTATTAACAAAAGCACCACCAGGATTTTGCCCATGTGTTTTAGATCTGTGAGAGCTCCAGCTTTGCTGTAGCCAGCAGAACCAGTTGTTGTGTTGAAGTGCACCAGTTTCCAGTCCAGGGTGGCAGCCTGCCCCTTGCAGTGCCTTGTACCCTGTGTGTGGCTGTAACTGAGTGCTCCAAGCCAGGAAAAGCCCTGCTGTCCCTCAGCCTGCCTGGGCTTGTTTCCATCTTCCAGTAACAGAATTGCATGGTTCCTTTGATCACAAAAATGTTCCTGGCTAATGAATTTATCAGAGAACAGAAAAAATTACCACGCTCATTTCCCTAAACTGAGAATATTTGTCAAACCTGTTGTGTTCTTTGAGGAGAAATGTTTCTTGAAGTTTTTTATTATCTTAGTTATGAATTACTTATAATTTCTTTGATAAAATTAAAGAGAAACTTCTTTTATTCTCAGCAGCAAGGGGCTAAGACTTTAGGATGCCGTGAGATGATGCCAGGAACTGACAGGCTGATGAAGACAGGAGCCTCAAAGGACACATTCAACTGAACAGAGACACTGGAAATGGAATGGATGAGGAAAAAGCGTCAGATTTGTCAGCTTGTTTAACTGATACCAGATACAAGGAAAACAGTGAGTAGAAGGGAGTGAACCCTCTCAGTAACTGTAACAGTAGCAACTCAAAAATATCCAATATCAGCCTGTTCCAAGGAATAACCAGTTGCCAACGGTTGCCAAAGCAGCAGAGATGTGTGATGTGCCTGCATCCAGGGAGTAAAAGGACAAATTCTCAGCCGGGAGATGTGTTAGCCCCATCTGTGTGCTGATTACAGGATTAGCTCATGTGCAGTGCTTGGATGTGCTGCTGGCAGAGTCTGGGAGCATGGCAGAAGCTGTTGAAACAAGTGATCCAGCAGAGTGAAAGGGACGCCTGAGAGATCAGAGAAATACATTGAAGAGGAGACCTAGATTGTTATTGCCCAGGAAGAAAAAAAGGAATATGTAGAGGAAAGGATTTAGTAGAGCTGTTGACTTGGAGAGAAACAGGAGAGGAAGATAATCATGGCAAGCTGTATTTTTATACAGATTAGAGTTGATCTGAGTGTTAGAAAAGTTGGGAGAGTTTAGGAACTGTATTCAGAGAGCAGTTTTGTGAACAGAACAGCACCTCAGTGCACAGAGCAGAAGGCTGGGAAGAGTGGAAGCTGCCCTTTTGGGGCACCTCTCCAGGTGGGAGCAGTGGAAGGGACCAGGAGCTTTGCCAGCCTGAGGAGGAGACAGGTAAATGTGGATTTAATGCACACTAAAGAGGTGCCATTAGGTACATCCCTTCAGAAACACTGACATAACAATCCCTCTATTTCTGTCTATGCTCAAAGTCCTGTTTTACTGCTCCAAACTGGCTTCCAGAAGTAGGACTGCCAGACATTCAAGCCATCGGGAGCTTCCTCTGTTGAAGCTCTGGTGAAGGTGATGGATTGTGAAGTTATTTTAAAAGCTCTGGTGTGGTTTGAGATGAAGGGTCACTTGCTGGTTTATTGCAGGAGTTTCTTCTCCCCCCAGCTCCTCATCCACATCAGTACAACAAAACCTGCTCAGTCAAAAGCAGTAAAACCTAGTTCCTTTCATTCCAAAAAGTTCAGGCTCACCGTCCAACAAGTCAGGCTCGCTACAAGTTGTTCTGCAACAAAAGTGCTGTCCTACAAGCCAGGGTCGTTTTTGAGAAGATTTAAGGGTATTTGCATGTACCTTCTGCATTCATAAAAGAACAAATATAGTAGAGATACAAACAAACTTCTATAAATTGCATCTGTGCCCTGTAGGGTACTTAAAATGCCAACCAAGACTTGAAAAGATGTCTTACTACCTGAAAAAGGTAGAATTTTGTTTCTCAGCCTCCTGTGGAATAATACAAAGCTTTCTATCAAAAGCTATTATTTCCTTGCATTTTCCATTTTTTTCACAAAGCAGAAACTTCTGCTTATTTCTTATTCTTTGGAGAAATAATCATGCAAACTTTTTTTGCAAACATATTGTGCAATATGTTCAGTTTATGAAAGGGATTCTGTCCTAAAATGACATAATGTGCTTGCATTGAAAAGCTTTTTTTAAATTAGCAGTTCTTAGAGGAAACTGGCTTTTTTTTTTAAGTTTCTGTTGAAATTTCTTTCCAGCCTTCTAATTTTTGTTTGCTCTTTCCAATGTCATCACTAATTTTTTCTGAATTAATTTCACCAAGGTTCCTCAGGACTCACTCTCTTGGACATGGGCCTTTTCTTCTCTATCTCTAACCTTTTCCATGGTTTATTAAGTTGTATGGTCTTACACCATCTTTCCCCATGCTCCTGAGAAAAGCCTTAATTAAATGATCTAAAATTTATGGCACAGTCTCCATCAGTCTCTTGTTACATCTTGGAAGGTCATGAGAAAGCTTTTTCAGTGCTCTCAGATCTGATTTGTAAATCCATTTCATTTTCCCACCTGAAATAGGCATCCTTCCTATTTTTATTTTTGCCACCTTGATAAATATTCTAATGTATTGGCATAGAACTGTTGCAGGATCAGGGACAGTTCTCCTGTGGTATCACAGGTGCAATCTTTTCATTTCATTTTCTGCTTCAACAGTTTCCTCGAGCACAAATTGGTCAGGGTTGAACTGTATTTTCCAGTATTGACAAATAAATTATTGACTGACTTAATAAAGCAGAAGTGCACTGACTTATAGATCCATCACACTGGAGGAGAAAAAGATTTCAAATATTTTAGGATTTTTTCCCCCAAATAATCTTTCTCCTTGTAAAAGAAAAAGGTCAGCAAAAGGTTAAAAAAAAATCTTCTTAATTACTTTTTAAGGTGTCTTTCCCTAGTGCCCAGATTCTGCTGTGCAGGATGAGAAAGCTGCTGGCTGGAGTGTGTGGAAGAGGCTGAATTATAGTTCTCAGTTTATATCAGGGTTACTCTGTGCTCTGCCTGTTGGCATCCCTGGGAGCCTTCTGCTTTCATGGTGTCACTGAACTCTGCAGCTGTCTTTGCTTAAGAACCCTCTTTTCCTAACAACTAAACTTTGCTTAGTAGGAAGTTGAGCTTTGACTTCTGTCTTTTGCCTTGCTCCCTTTGTTTTTTAATCTCATGGGTTTGTTTTACTTTTTCACTTTGTGTCTGTCCTTTTTTTCCCCCTATTGTTTTCCCTGAAACAACTCCTTGAGTTCCTTGTGACCTTATCTCTTTTTACAGATTAGAAAAACCAGGCAACAAATTTTGAGAACAAAGTGAAGCGTCCCTGTGGTTCGGAAACCTTTCCCCTTTAATTCTGAAATTAACTCTGATTCCCCAGTGAGAAGAACACAAACTCACAGCCATTCAGGCCTGACAGTCCCCTGCAGAGAGAGCTCAGCACCCATCCACAGAGGCAAGTCCAGCATCTGAAAGAAAAAAAAAGAAAACCAGCAGAAAAAGGTGATTTATTTTGCTTCAAAGTTATTTCAAGTTCTTAAAGCCCAGCTGAGCAGGTGGGAGAAACAGGGTCAGAGCTCCTGGCAGACACAGGGTGTTTCCCCCCAGAGTGGATTGCAGAGGAATTGTCTGGGACTTGGATTGTCCCTCTGGGTGATGCCAGTTGCTGTGATTTGTATAATTCCATACATTTGACTCCCAAAACTTCCCAGCCTGGGGGCTTGAGCTGACAGGGCAGCACAAAGGTTGTTCTCTGTGTGGTGCCCAGATTTGGGCTTCACTGTCACCTTTGCTAGTTTAGATGAGTTATACCCACAGCCCTGAATTCCCTGCTCAGTTCCCACTGGAATAACCTCCCAGTGCCCCATGGAGCGTGGACATCCCCGTGCAGAGCTGCTGCTTGGATGCCAGATGTGTCAGGAGCCGGCAGAGCTTCCAAGGAAGCTCAGCAGCACTGGGACAAGGACAGGTTTGTACTTCAAAGGTTTTGCTGTTTAAAACCCTCATCCCCCTGCCCCACCCACGTCCCTGGGGCTCACCTGGCAGAGTCACCTGGAACTGAGCAGATCCCAGCCCTGAGCTGGGGCTCCAGGTGATGTTTTCCAGCAGGAGGAGGCGGAGACAGCCCCTGTGCCCACGGGAGGAATCTCTCCCTGCAGGAGCTCAGCTCCTTCCAGAGCCTCAGCAGGGGCCTCTGCAAGTTCTTTTCCCTTAGGAAAGGGATGCACATCCCTGCCTTCAGCACACCTCCAGTGGGACACACCTGAAAAAGCATTCCATCAATTCTACACTTCAGCTGGCTCCCTGAAAAACTCCAAACTTCATCCAAACAAAATTCATCCCATTCAAACCTTTGATTTTGAGCCATCTCCGAGGGCTATTGCTCAGGATTTCATTTCTGGGAAGGTTGCCTTGGCTTTAATGCTGCTAACGGATGATATCCCCAGGCTGGAAGGGAGGGCATTTGGGGTGGCCAGGACATACCTGGCAGCTGTGTGGGAGCTCTGGGAGGTGGGAACGGGGAATTGCTGTCTGAGCCCCTCTGCAAACAGCCCGAGCCCCATTCCCAGGCAATGGCAGCTGTTCCTGGGGAGCTTTTGGGCTGTGGGTGCCTCTGTCTGGGCTGCAGCACCTCCAGGTGCCTGGGGAGAGCAGCCCCGGGGCCGTGTCTGTGCCAGCCCTG
>VZDJ01000330.1:722324-962294 GCA_008694505.1 Cyanoderma ruficeps | reverse complement strand
GCCTCTGCTCCCAGCAACGTGGCCCAGACCAGAAGAGCCACCCCCTGTGGGCATCCTCCTCCTCCTCCTCCTGCAGCCCCAAACCTGCTGGAAAAGGCTTGGGAACACCCCAGGGCCAGGGAGGCTCCCCCCAGGCGCCCACTCACCTCTGGGCCCCGTTTTCCCCCGGCACTTACTCCACAATGTCGTTGATGGGGATGTTCAGCAGCCTCCCATCCAGTGTCCACACATCCAGGGTGCATCCAGCCAGGGCCTGCCGGGCATGGAGCAGCCCCAGGAGCTGCTGCTGCTGCAGCCCCAGGGCCCAAAGGTGCAGCTCTGTCCCCTCCCTGGGCCCTTTACCTTGGCCAGGGGGATGGTGGCAACATAAAGGAGGTTGTTGTCGAGCCTTCTGAACCTGGGGTGAAGCTTCTCTTGGACAACAAAGGTGATGTCAGCTGGAATGATGTTCGGGCCCTGATGGAGAGGGAAAAGATCACAGAATCATGGAATGCCAGGATGGTTTGGGTTGGAAGGGATGTCAAAATTCTCTCAGTTCCACCCCCTGCCATGGGCAGGGACACCTTCCACTGGACCAGGTTGCCCCAAGCCACATCCAACCTGTCCTTGGAAACCTGAAAATTATTTTATACAGGAAAAACTGACACAAATTCCTGCTCTTCTGTTGCTGTTTTCAGCTGGCTAGAGAGAAGGGAAAGGTATTTTCTCCCTTAAGAGAAAAAGGAGTCTTTTATCCAAGACCCCTGCTCAGGTGCCAAGGGCGAATCCAAAGCCCTGTTTCTGCCAGGAAGAAAGCCATCCCTTTCAATTATTTTTTCTTTAACCAGTTCTGAGGAAGATCCAGGCTGGGATGGCTCCTCAGAGTGCTCCTGAGCACAGCGAGTCTCTGTTGGACACGCTGCCAAGTGCCCTCAGCAATGGGAAACCAGAACTTCTTCATGGAAGAACATTTTCCATGGAGTGGGCACAGGACTGGGACAGCTGCCCAGGGGGGCCATGGAGTCTCCCCCTCTGGAGACATCCCAAACCCACCCGGATGAGGTCCTGCTGCAGGTGACCCTGCCTGGGCAGGGCTGTTGGATGATCTCCAGAAATCCCCTCCCAACCCGACTCTGGCGGGATTCCCAGCTTGCCTGGTCTCCTTCCTTCTCGAAGGTGACCCTGGTGCCGCGCCTCCATCCCGGCTGCACGTCAATGGTCAGGATCTTGTCCCTGATGGTGCTGGTCTGGCCGTCCTCGTTCATCACCTGGGGGGACCAGTCAGGGCACACAGAGGAGGGTCGGGAGGGCTCTGCTCACCAGAGGAAAGCTTTAAATCCCTCCAGGAATGGGAACTCCACTACTGCCCTGGGCAGCCTATTCCAATGCCTGACCACCCTCTCAGTGCAGGAACTTTCCCTAATATCCAACCTAAACCTCCCCTGGCACAGCTTGGGGCTGCTTCCTCATGTCCTAGAGCAGGAGAGACTCAGGGCTGGATCCAGGAGCCTGGGACAACAAGGAGGGGGACAGAGGTGACTGAGGGCACGCCAAGGAGACACAATGCAGTGTGGAAATGGAGTTATGGGAGCCCAGAACACTCTGAGCTCCCTCTCTGCTCATCTCCGAGATCAGCCCTCGCTTCCCACCAGCTCCCACGTGGCCTCCCGTGCTGAATTCCCTCTGCCAGGCTGAGGGGGGAGAACACCGGGTCAGGTCCTGCTGGGTTTGGTGCTGATCCCTCCCTGCCACAAGCTCCCGGGACAGGGCTGTCCCCAGATCCCCAGTGTCCCACACCGAGGGCAGAGCTCACCCCAAAACCCGCCCCCAGTGCCCCCAGAGCCCCCAGAGCCCCCAGAGCCCCCAGAGCCCCTTACCCTGCGGGAGATCTTGATCTTCTTGGTGCAGCCGTGGAACAGGTCCTCCAGGGACACGTAGAGGTCCCGCACAATGGGGGGGTCCTGCCGCAGGGCCCCCCGGCCCCGGGGCCCCCCAAAGGGCAGCAGCACCTCCGAGCCATCCTCGGCAAAGAACTCTGTGTGCGGGGCACAGGGACAGCCCCACGCTGGGGTCACGGCCGGGGGTCCTGGGGGCCTTTCCCTCCCACCTTCTCCCACCCAGAACCGCCCGAAGGGTTTTGTTTCCAGCAGCAGCCTCGCCTCCCTAATCCCTGTTCCTGGTGGGAATCCCAGAAAGGGTCACAGGAGCAGCTGGGGAAAGCTGACAGCCTGGACAGCACCTCCAGGCCTCTCCCCCAGCCAGGACTAGGGGAGGGCAGGGTCTCTCCTCCAAGCACCAGAGGGATCTGAGAGCAGCCGGGCAGGAAAGCATTCCTGGAAAGCTCCATGTTCTGAGCTGCAGCTGCCATGGCACCACGGCAGCCACAGACAGAGCCCAGCCACCCCCAGGTGTCCCAGCCTACCTGCAAAGGGGTTGTCCCCTCCAAAGAACTCCCTGAACACTTTCTCAGGGTTGTTGTGGAACACGTATCCGACGCTCCAAGGGTTGTCGCTCGCAAACTCCAAGGGGATCCCACCTTTGAGCCCCTCTTCCCCAAATTTGTCATAGATGCCTTTCTTCATAGCTTAGGGAACAAAGAAGTGTTTGGAATGGAGGGAGAGCCCTGGCCTGAGATCCAGGTTCTGTTTGGGTGGAGGATGGAGAAGAGGGTTCCCAGGAACAGGGGGGATAGACATGGCAGTGTGTTCCCAGCTGGGCTGTGGGTCACAGAGCTGGTCCTGCCAGGAATTCACGCCCCCTTCCTGCCCCTGCAGTCAGTGGAAGGGAACACTCCCCACTTACGGTCGCTGAGCACATCGTAGGCCTCTGCCAGCTGATGGAACCTCTTCGGCCCCCAGGGCTCCTTGCATTTTAATGGGTGGTACCTCAGGGCCAGCTTACGGTAGCTAAAGATCACAGAGTGGTTTGGGTTCCGGGGACTTTAGAGCCCATCTCATTCCCACTCCCTGCCATGGACAGAGATGCCTTCCACTATCCCAGGCTTGGAGCAACTTCCAGGGATGGGGTAGCCACAGCTTCTCTGGGGAACCTGTGCCAGGACCTCACCACTGCCACAGCCTCTATTTCCTTCCCCATATCCCATCTCTCCCTGCCCTCTGGCAGTGGGAAGCCATTCCCTGTGTCCTGTCCCTCCATCCCTTGTCCCCAGTCCCTCTCCAGCTCTCCTGGAGCCCCTTCAGGCCCTGCCAGGGGCTCTGAACTCTCCCTGGAGCCTTCTCCTCTCCAGGTGAGCACTCCCAGCTCTCCCAGCCTGGCTCCAGAGCAGAGGGGCTCCAGCCCTCACAGTATCTCCGTGGCCCCGCCAGAGCCACTGAAGGGGACAGGAGACATGCCAACCCACATCCAGCCCCCCGCCCCTTTTCCCCCCTCGCAGTCCCTGCTGTGGGGCACGGGGGAAGGCCAAGGACAGCCACTGACGGGGCTGCCCCGCTCCCACCGCCACGCCCCGGCTCCCTCCCGGCCCAGAGGGTCCCTCTGATGCCGGGGATCCCTCACGCCTTCTTGATGTCGTCGGCGGTGGCCCCGCGGTCCAGCTCCAGCACAGCGTAGTAGTCCAGCCCCATGGCGTCCCGTTGCTATAGCGACAGGACTTCCGGTCCGCGCCGCGCGGGGCATCAAGGGAAGCGTAGTTCTTCCGCTCACTTCCGCACTCTGCCGAGCCTGCTCAACCCTCACCCCTCACCTCTTTTCTCTTAAAAATCCCCACATTTTCCTGAAAACACACGTATTAACACAGGTTTTATCAAAGCAGCGGTTTATTTCACTCCATACTGTGACAGTCACTTTCACTGCACCCCCTCTCCCCCTTTATTTCCCCCACTACAGACAGCATTTTTTTCAGCCACTACATCATTGCAACACAAGATCCTCTCTAAATTAAAAATTGATCCCAGTTGTGTAGTAGGAAAAAAGTATGACCTGTTACAAAAACACTGTGTATGGAGCCTGGTCGTCACAACAGCCTCAAACTTGTACACACACATCCCAGGAAATTCAGCTTGGAAGAGCCTTTCTGACACACTTCTCCTTTACTTGGCCCCTTCAAACACCTAAAGGTCAGAAAGTTGGTATCTCCTCACTATCCCATCCCTGCAGCATGTGTAGATTTCCTTCTCCCAAGAAGCCACCTGAAGGAGGACAAAAAAAAAGCAGTATTTACATAAAGTGTTTTCCAAGAGATTGTTCTCAGTGAAATTCTTAGAGATGAGCTTTCCTTGTGGACTTCCACAATGGGAAGAGGAGGGAAATGCCTCCTGGAACACCACTGGCTGGTTTTAAAAGACAGTTCCAGGTTTCACCAGAGTTTAGGGAGCAGATGTGTCCTCACACAAGGGTTCTTCTATCAGATCCAAAGGGAAAATTAAGAGTGGAAAAGTGTTTCTCCTGCTTTGCGCTGTGCAGGTCACACCTCAATCCCCCTGCACGTCCATCTGAGGGGCTGTGTCGGGTGGGAAACGGAGAACTGCACTGTGGAGCTAGGGCAGGCTAAAAACAAGGGCCCGTTTCCAGGCTGAGAGTCCAGGCCACACTCCCTGAGCTGTGCAAGCACAGTGGAATGTCTGGAACACACAGCAAGCCCCCATTCCTGGCCCCAAACCCTCAGGGAATGAGATGGGTCAGGCAGCACCATTGCTTTTACTCTCAGGATTCTCCCAGCACCCTTTATCCACACTTTTCATAGGAACACAGCCCTGCCAGAGCTGCTCCAACTCCACCATCCCAGTCAGCTCCTGCACAACAGAGATAACGCCAGGGAATTCCACAGAGGATTGGTTTATGCAAAATATTAGGATTATTCAGGTAGAAAAACCAATGAAAAACTCGAAAGTCAACTGTGAGAAGAACCTGCTGAGGTGAAGGAACCTGGGGTAAAGGCAGCTGCCTCCTGCCTGGCATCAGCTCTTCCTGCCCACTTTCTCCTCAGGGATACCCCACGTTCCTCACCTTGTACACAGGGTCGCAGTCGGCCTCGGTGAGATCCAGGACATAATCCAGGTCTTGCTGAACAATGAAGCAGGTGCCATCCCCTGCAAGGAAGGCACAGCAGCCAATTAGTGAAACAAGGCACACTCTTAATTACAAACAGAAATCCCATGGGGAAAATGCTCCAGTGGGGGAGATGTGCCTTGGAGACCTCATTTTGGAGGGATATGAGGGACGTGGGGGGTGGAAATCCCAAAGCAAAGAGCAAGAGGACAATGCCCAAAGAGCACCAGGCTTGACTTTATTATAGGATTTCTATGGGCACAAAACAGCCCTGGAATTACCTTGGCTGGCAATAAATCCATCTCGGTACGGGAGCAGGGAAAGCACCGGTGCTCCTGATCTATGGATCACCTGGATTGGAGCACTAGGAAAAGGAGCAGAAACAAGGGATGAGGATTGTTGTTCAGAGAAGCTGTGCCTGCCCCTGGATCCCTGGGAGTGTCCAAGGCCAGGCTTGTAGCAACCTGGGAAAGTGGAAGGCGTTCCTGCCTGTGGGAAGGGGTGGAACTGGATGAGCTTTAAGGTCCCTTCCAACCCAAACCATCCCAAGATTCTTCCCCATGGACTGAGTTAGCAGGGAACAGCAATAAAACTCCACAGCTCAGTTCCAGTCCTATGCTGGAATGAGGATCAGGGTAAATGTCAGGATCCTACAAAGACACTCAAGTGAGGGAAAGAAATGGGCCATGTGGGAGGGGGGAATATTGATGTCAAGAAGTTTCCTGCTGATTTTATCTACAGTTATGTGCACACAGATGATATAAATATAAAATTACATAAATGTTTATATAACAATACACACAGCACATCAAGATAATGCAAGAGGCTCAGGAGCTCCTGGTGCAATGGGATGCACCCCTTGGAAGTGGCACTGACTGGCAGCACCCTCTGCCTGACTCTCTTTTCCAACCAGAACACCGGTTGTTTGCCCCAGGCACCCACTCACTTTGTGTTTCTCACATCCAGCTGGTAGATGTTCCCATCCTGAGTCCCTGCCAGAATGTAGGTGCTTGACAGGAACGTGCAGCAGTTGAAGGCATCAGATCCAACAAAGAGGAACACCTGAGGATTTGGGAACAAACCAAGCGTCAGACACGTGGGACACCCACGAAAGGGAAGCAGCAATTTATTCAGAAGACAGTACAGCCACCACTGTTCAATTTTAAATACTGTCTTCCCTGTTCCCAGGTTAAATCCTGAGCAATTCTTATTCCTCACATAAAAATCTCTCCAGGAGGAAGGAGAGAGAGCATCCCTTTATTGCACCAGGTTTTTGTCTCTCCTCCAGTTTGGGTTTAACCTGGCTCAATTCCCCATCCCAGTGCTCTGACAGTCCCACATCCTTACTGGCTGCCTGCTCTGCAGTCCCACTCCTTGAAGCTTCTTGTCCTCTCGAGCCAGCAGCAGGATTTTCCCTTCTGTCCCGACCTCACGTTCACCTGGCAAAAGGACAACAGGTAATTCCAGCAGCAGCTACACAACAAATCTTGGTGGGATCAGAACCCAACAGCTTGGACCACCCCAGCTGAATTGTGGCAAGATTCCTCCAGGTCCCAAGACAGCAGGAAGGCCAGTAACCACACAGAGCTCACTCTTCATCACTCAAACCACACGATAGGGCTGAATTCCACCCAGGACTGGAGCGCTCTGTTCCCTTCCCAAGGTACTGCAAGGGCAGCATTCCAGACACTCGGGATTACTGGTGACAAAGCTAAGCAGTTTGGGGCAGGGAAGTGAAGGGGGATTTTAAGGGAAGGGCCCTTACTGGGAGGTTTCTCGGGTGTGCCCAGGTTGAGGGAGTCGTGGGCAGTGCCGGCGGCGATGCCGTTGACGGGAGAGCCGCAGTCAGCGACGACGCCCAGGCAGGCAGACTTCCCACAGTCCCAGAGACGGGCAGTGCCATCCCTGGAGCAGGACAGGACGTTTCTGCCCCGATCCACAATGGCAGTGTCCAAAATGCCTGCATGAAACCAAAGACTGTGTTCATACAGACACAAAAAGCACCGGATTTCCCAAGCTGAACTCGACTACTGCCTCCAGTGACAACAGTCACACACAGACAAGTTGTGCTTCTAGTGAAAGGTGCCTGTGGAAGGCAGAGCTCCCAGAAAACCTCACAGAGCGGAACCACCATCTGGCACAAAGGGAAGATATTATCAGTCAAATGATCAGCAACACTTCACCTCAGCCCAAGCTGCTGCTGCACAGAATTGGCCTCTAATTTGGGCAGAAAAGAGCCTGGCACTTTTAAACGTTCCCATGTCCACCCCTGGATAATCCCAAAAGCAGCATCCCTGTTATCCAGCTACAGCATCATCCAAAGAGCAGTGTCTTCTGGCACTAAGATCTCTGGACTACTTTATTTTACTGTGGGCTGTCAAATTTGCATCTGAAAAACGACTGTGGTTTTCTTAGTAGAGAACAGTCAGGTGGTCAGAAGATGTAATTGGCACTTTCCCTACAGAAGCTCCAAGGACAGGATAAGCCAAGCAAACAGACTGCAGCCATGTGGGCTGGAGGAATAAGCAGTGGCCGAAGTCACCCTGAGAGTGACTGGCAGCATCACCCTGACCAAGGTCCTGCCACACAGCCTGGTTTGGTCAGGGGACATCAAAATGCAAAAGCATTTTCAGTGCACACAAATAGATTACAGAATGGCTTGGGTGGGAAGGGACCTTGAAGATCAAGGTCCAACCCCCAAATCATGTAAGAACAACGGCAGGTTCAGCACAAGGTGGGTTTTTGAGTTAATCAAGTCTAGGGCAGCCAGCCATGGGGTTTATTAAGCTCTCAGTCGAGCCCAGCACCTCATGGGACAGGGAAAACCAGAGTGTGGACACAGCAATTGGTAGCTCAGGCAAGAGATAATCTGGGGTAGCATTTGGGGCATCTGATGCCACATTCCAGACATCAAACACAGAGTGCAGCAGGCTGGCAACTGGCCATCAGCCCTGGAGCACAAGGCAAGTACACACAAAGCAAACGAAGCATTTTAAGGGCTCTGTACCTCCTTTGTGACCTTTAAATGTTACTACACAGCTGGCATCTTCTGCTGACCAGATCTTTAGCTGGGCATCCATTCCCCCACTCAGAACCACGAGGCCCGATGGGAAAAACCTGCAACAATTCACATCATACACATGGCCTTCCAAAAGTCTCTGGAAAAACAAAGAACTACGTGCTAGTTCCATTGTCATCATCCTCGTGCCGAGCAGTTGTTGAGTTATGACACTGGAAAACTTGGCATTCTCACATGGGCAAAGGATTAAACTCAAATCCTCTGGGTCTGCATTGCTGGAATGGACTAGTCTGATTTTTGGGAAGCCAAAAAGGTGACTTTGGGCTTCCCTCTGCCATTTGAGCAGCTAATTACATGGCAAAAGATACTACTTTTGCTTCTAATTACGGGTTAAATGTCTTTATTCTCTGCCAAACAAGGAGCTTGACAGGTCAAGCTCCACAAGAAGGAGCTTTCCCCCTTTACTGGGAAAGCCACAAGCCAGGATGTAGCTAAGCCAGCACCAAAATCTTTTTTCCTCCCCTCTTCTCTCCTTCATAAGGAATTCAGTGCTTTTTACCATGCAGGATAGGGGCTGACAGTGACCTGTTATTCCTGAATACCTCTCTGAGCAACATCCCCCTTGGGAGAAGCCACCTTTTCCAACAGATTTGACTTAAGGCCTCCAAGATGTCAATTTAAATTAGCTTTTCATTAAAAAGCCAGATTCTTCACGGGGTGGGGACAACCTGACCAAAGTCATGGCCTTCAGGACTTCAGGAATGTCACAGGCAACACAAAACATCCAAGCCAGATGCTCTTACTCTTATTTCTCCGTTTGCAGCCTGCCATATTTTCATGGTCCCATCCGTGCTGGTAGACACACCGAGTCCTCCACCACTGGAAATATCAAGGCAGGTAATCTGCAGGAAGGCAAAAGCACCAAGAATTAGCTTTATGCAATTCTGTATAAGAACATTTCTGCACAAGAGCCTAATTCTGTACAGGGGGAGACCTGCTAAGTACATTCTCTGCCAGTGGCTCTGCAAGGCAAGGAGAAAAAGGAATGCTGGGGCAGAAGCCTGCACAGGCAGCAGTTGTACTCCAGATTTATCCCAGGTAGAAGGGAAATCTGGACTTTTCTAACAGGTCCTGAAAAGACATGAGAAATGAGAAAACAGCTCACAGTCACGGGCCAGACTCACAGGCCCACAAGACACAGTTTGAGATAGTTATGAAGCCAAATTCACAGCCTAAATTTGCTGAAACGCTGAACAAAAACACAAATCCACACTCCAGGCCACCCCTGACTGTGAGGACACTGCAGACAGGGATGTGAGGGCTGCCAATGACACCCAGGGATTCCCACCTCACAAGGTCACTCACACTTTTCTGATGGATCCTACAAAAACTTGTGTATGGAGCCAGGAACTTTGTGGACACGTTTTCATGAGGACAAGAAATGAGGATGCTTTTCTGGGGGAGGAAACAAAGAAAAAAGGATTTAGAAGTGCTGTTAGTCCCAAAATAGAGTTTGCCAAGGTAGAACTGTGGCCTGGACCCAGCTGTGAGATCCCAGAGCCTGAAAAGTGATGGGAGGGTCAGTGTGGGGCTCATTTCCTCACGATGCAGGTGGGAAGGAATGGCTGCATCCCTGTAGGATGGTAGGGACCAGCTGCAGGGCTCTGCACAGCGGGAGGCTCAGGACAGTGGGACAGGACTGTGCAGGGACCAGGTGACACTTTAGGCTGTCACAGTGGCCCTCCTTTGTGCACAGGGGGTGGTCGCCAACCCCTCTCCCCCAGCCCTGGCACCTTGGTGACTTCCCCGACCGCGAATCCCTCGGAGGCCACGATGTCCGGGACGCCGTCGGAGCCGAGCCCGCGCCGGGTGACGGTGCCATACAGGGTGGGCTTCCCTGGGGGACAGCGGCCGTCAGCTCCAGCACCCTCACGGCCCAGAGCCCCAACACCCACGGGGACCCATGACGCCCCCTCCCAACTCACAGGGACTCCAACCACCCTCACCCACAAGGAACTCAAACACCCCCATCCCCTCCTAACCCTCAGAGGGCCCCCAGATGACCCCATCCCCTTTAAAACCAAAGGGGTCCCCACACCACCCCAATCCCTTTTAAACCAAGGGACGCCCAACCACCCGCACCCCCATTTGAACCACAGGGCACCCCGGCAGCCCGGTTCCCAGCTAACACACGGGACACCCTCCCCACCAGCCCCTATCCCACAGCGTCCCCCAACCAACCCCACCCGTTTCTGCTCCACAGGCTCCTTAAACACCCTTCATCCCCAGAACCGTCTCCGTCCTCCCCGATCCCCTCGTCTCCATGGTTCCCTCGAGGCCTCTTCAGGCCACTCACCGGGGCTGCGGCAGCTCAGCCAGGCCTCGCCCTCGTCCCTGCTGCAGAGAGAAGAGGCGGCCGTGAGCGGGGCAGGGACCGGGACAAGGACAGTCACAAAGAAAGGAACCGTTCCCACCTCAAAGCCTGGCTCCAGTCGCTCTGGATCCGCAGCGTCGCCGCCATATTTGCCGAGGTAACTGCACACTTCCGCCTCCTTACTTCCCGTCGACCCCGGCGGGAGCGGTAGAGTAGAAACCCGCCAATCAACGAGCGCCGGCACGGCCGTTCCACGTCCCGGAAGTGCCGTGCCGAACTCCTGCCTTAAAGGGGCCGCGCTGCGCTGGTACGGGGGGCTGCCTAGAGGGGAGGGGGCACCCATGGGTGGGGTGGGGGGATCGTGGAGGGTGCTGGACATCCCTGGGGGAACGGGGACCCTTGAGAGGTGAAGGGTGGGGGCTGAGGAGGGTGCTGGGCGCTCATGGCTGGGGAGAGGTGCAGGGGCGGGTGCCGAGGGCTCCGGGTGCCCCGCGGCCAACCTCCCTCGCCCCCAGCTCTCCATGGCCAAGGCCGGGCACGCCTGGAGCCGCGCGGCGGCCGAGCGGGGCGAGGCCGAGGAGGACGAGGATCCCCTGGATGCCCGGATCGCGCGGACCGGCTGCCTGGAGCAGCACCGGCAGCTGCAGGAGTGCATGGCGGAGCGGCAGGACTGGCGGCAGTGCCAGGAGCAGGTCCGAGCCTTCGGCGCCTGCATGGCCCGGCGGCAGCAGCGGCAGCGCGGGCCCGGCCCGGCCCGGCCCACGGACTGACACGGCCCCGGGCAGCCCCACCGCGACGGCGGGAGCTGCGCCCTTCGCCCCCTTTTTGGTTCTGTTTCTATCCAACTGCTTGGAAAGCCACGTGGAATTGCTGGGATATTAAATCTGGAATTTGTCATCCCTCGACTTCATCTGTGCCAGTGGGATAACTGCAAGTTGGGAGGGGTGGCTGGTTTGGAGGACACAGCATCAAGCTGTGCCACGGTACAGGCTGTTCAGGCTGGACATCAGGAGGAATTTCTTCATGGCCAGGGGGTTTAAACAGTGGAAGGGACTGCTCAGGGAGGTTTGGAATTCTAATCCTTGAAGGTGTCCAAGAACGACTGGACGTGGCACTCAGGGCTCTAGGCTGGTGACAAGGTGGGGAGTGGGCACAGCTTGGACTCAGTGATTCCAGAGGTCTTTTCCAACCAAAATGATTCTGTGGCTGTGGATTTCCAGCCCAAAATGTCCCAATCCAGGAGCATTCACAGCACTCAGGCTGGGTCTTGGCTCCAGAACAGCCCTGCTATGGATTTTTGCTCCGTGCCCTCTGTGCCATCATAAGGCTTTTCCCAGCAGTGATAACCTCATGTCCCACAGGATGGGATTTCTGGGGACAGGATTTATCTCCTGGGAAGCCACAGAAAAATTAGGAGTGTGAGAAAAAGGGATTCCCATCTGACCAGCACTTGCTGGCAAATAAGCCATGAGAAAGAAAATAAAATTGCTTATTGCATGGCTTTTGCCAGCAGGAAGGTTCCAGGCTATTTCCCAGGGATGTGGGTGCTGGGAATAACGAGGGGCTGGGCATGGAAGCACCAGCAACACCTGGACTGCCCCAGTTTGGGGGAGAGTGTAAGTTAATGAGTTATTTTCCCTCTTTTTCACAAGCTGGTCCTTAGAAAGGGGGAGAAAAAGCCTCCACACAAACCAGTTTCTGGAACAGTTTCTCTTGGCATCCATCACATTCAGTTATAACAATTCCTGGGATTGTTGCAGCACAGCATTATCCACGCACAGAGATTTCTGCAGAAATTCCCACCTATAAAAAGCAAAATAGGCAGGAATTAAAAAAAAAAAAACAACAAAAACTGAAGGAAAGCAAACCCACATTCCATTGTGGCACCTTTGCTCCCAGTACAAACCAGTCAGATATAAACACATTCTTTATCTTTATTGAGACAAGCTGGCTGCCAACAGTGGGAATTCCTTCCAATTCACCGAGTTATCAGTACAGAGCTCATGGAAGCACCTTCTGGAGGCTGGAACAGCCCATGGATGGTACATTGTTCCTCACCTCAGGACATCTCTGCCAGCAGCTCTTCCAGCTCTGGTCGAGACTTCAGTCGGCTCTTGAAATCGGCTTCTGTGTGCTGTGGAGGGAAGGGAGGGAGAACCACCACAAATCAGGATCACACATCACACAGGATCCCTGCTTCCTAAGGGAAAGCATTGGGAAATGGAACCATACCTGTTTCATCAACAGATGGACCCCCTCAGGCTGGCTGCTCTGAATGATTTCCAGCAGTATGGGAGCAAACGTCGAACTCAAACCGCGGATCTGGAAGCAGAAATGACAGAGCTGCAGAACAATCCCAGGACACTCTGGATTGGGAGGGACCTTAAAGGTCATCCAGTTCCACCCCCGCCATGGGTAGGCACCCCTTCCACTATCCCAGGTTCCTCCACGCCCTGTCCAGCCTGGCCTTGAACACCCCCAGGGATGGGCCAGCCACAGCTTCCCTGGGCACCCTGTGCCAGGGCCTCCCCACCTTCACAGGGAAGAATTCCTTCCCAATATCCCATCTAACCCTGTGAGTTCCTCCAATTACCCATCCCCTTTTCTACCCCTCCTATCAATTATTCTGCAGAAAATAGATAATAAATCTTCTGCCTGAAACACAGAGCCAGGGAATCCTCCTGGGCTCCTAGTTTAAGAGCAACACTCAGCAGAAAACGTAATTAGACTTTGTGCTTCCATTTATGCCCAAACGATCCCTTTCATCTCTTAAATGTCTGAGGGGTCTGGGGAGCCTGTGATGGGAAGTGCTGCAGCACTGTCAGCAAATCCCAGCTCCTACCTGGACGACCCTCTGGTGGGTGGTCAGGACTGCATCCAGCTGCATTTTGGATCCCCTCTCTTCCATGAACTGCACCTCGTTGGTTTTGGTGGGCATGGCGTAGCTGCAGGAGCCAGAGGGCAGTGCTTAGGACAGGCAGGATATTGGCACTACTTTACAGGGATGAATCAACCTCCACGGCAGAGAATGGGGAAGGAGATTAACTTTTCATGGGAAATAAATTATGCAAAGGATGTATCTTTCAAATCAGGCGCTGGCAGAGGCCGGGTGTTTTGCTGGAAGGAGATAAGGAGGGAGCTCTGGAGCACTGCTGCCAGCAAAAACCTGGATTAGTTCCAAACACCAGCCTGAGAACTTTTAACTTCTTCATAGTTCAAGAAAAGCAACAGTTCTGACTTATTTTGTCTTTTGGGACAGAGCTAAAATTTGCTGCTGCAGTGCACCACTCAAAATACATTGTTCACACCTCAGATTTAATGGGAATGTGACTGGGAGTGGATCAGACTGCTCAATACTTGGGAGACAGCCTCCTCCTCCTCATTCCCACAGCTACATCCAAGCACCATCCTACTGCCCACCTTTCCCCTCAATTTCCAGTCTGAAGGGCAAATCCTTCCTTTCTGTACACACTGAACCACGTCCAGCCTCAGAGGGTACAAGTGAAAACCACACATTTTAAAGAGTGACCACTGGTTTCATTCCCTGGTGGCAGCTCAGGGCTTTTCCCAGTGCCTGCAGCTCCCTGGGACCACTTCAGGCACCAAGGTGCTGCCTGACATTGTCAGGCATTAAAACCAGGGGAGTGGCTGTTGGAATACGCTTGTTTTGGAGAACTTGGAAGCTCACCCTGCACCTTCAGGGCTTTCCCAAGCTCATTCCAGCTTGGATAACCAGAGTGGTGTGCAAAGCCTGGATCACAGACCATGAAGGAAAACCAGCAGCAAATGTCAGCAATTCCCAGGCTCTGCACCCACAGACTTAAAGCCTTTTCCTCAGTGGAAGGAAATGTAGCAGCTATTTTTTCCTTGGAGTCTGCTCAAGTCAGTGCCTGAAAAATCTCGGCCTTCCTGAGGTAAATAAAGCATCCAAAATTGTACAGATACACAAGAGGAGAGCACAGGGCAGGTGAGAGGTTTGGATTTACATCCAAATGAGAATCTCCCAGGGAGACTGGAGTGTGTCCTGATGTGCAGGGGGTCATAATCCAGAGGGACAGATCTCCTCATACCTCTCATTGACCCGGATCGAGAGACGGTTGCAGAGTCTGTGGACATACTGAGCAAAGTGCTCCACCAGGCACAGATCATAGGAAGTCATCTGGATGTTGACATCTCCATACTGGAACTCAGTGCCAGCATCGATCTCTTTCATCTGCACTCTTTCCTTTCTCTTCTTTGGAACCTGTTTTCCAAAAGAAAACAACGTAAAATAGAAATTACCTGGTTTGAACCACGTTGGGAGTAAAGGTTCAGCTCTTGGATGGCATCACTCAGAAAACACACTCCTCCTGTGGTTAACTTCTTCCAGAGTAGGAAAGAAAGGAGTAAAACCAGTAGAAATAAACCTGCTGTTTATTTCAGTTCCTGCCTAAAAGGCAGCTGACTTCTTGTTTCCTCCTTGCACACAACTGGAGGTCTTTCCAAATCTCAGGGAGTGTGAAAAGGTTACATCCAAGTGAGACATGCTCACAATATTCTGGAATAGTTCAGGTGTTAAATTCAGCATCAGGAAGGGGCTCCTCCCTTCCAAAGCTACTCGTTAACTTCCACAGGAACACACTGGACGAAAGGCAGCATTTCTGCAGTGTGGTGGGTGGGTACTTCATGGAATCATGGAAGAGTTTGGAAGGAACCTTAAATCTCATCCCATTCCAACTCCCTGCCATGGGCAGGCACACCTTCCACTATTCCAGGTTTCTCCAAACCCCATCCAACCTGGCCTCCTGAGATGGGGCATCCATATGCTTCAGGATGACCTTGGGAAAGCAAGCACAGAGGGAAGTCCTTCTGCCTACCTCCTTTGGGAGCAAGTATTTAAACTTCCCAATCCCATGTGTAGGTCGGGACCTGTAGGATCTGTGGCAACCCAGGAGTGCATCACCTGAAAATGAAAGCAGAGCAAACGTGTTTCCAGCTGCAAACAAACACCTACAGGTGCTTTGAGAACCCCAAATTATGGTCACATAACACCACTGCTGCTTAGCCAAGAACAGGGCAAAAAAGAGGAAAATGTTAGAAAAAACCATAGAGAAGTGGCAGAGCACTTGTTCTGGTTATTTAACCAGTCCAAAATAGGCTAAAAAAACCCCCCAAAATGAAACACAAATGCTCCACTGTTTAATATTTATTTGAGGGAAGTGAATTTTTGTCTCAAAACTAGATTGACAGCAGACCTTACCTGCAGCACACAGACGGTTTTCTCTGGCTGTTGCTGCTCTGTAGGAAACAAGACAATGATTACAAAAAATCTGTAGGAAACAAGATAATAATTAACAACTCTGATTTCCCTCACTTATGGAAAAATTAATGTCCTCTTGCAAAGGCACAGCCTGATCCCATCAGCACAAAGACTTCCCCTTCTTCCCATCCCACAGCCCTTTCAGCTCCCAGTTCAAAGTCTTACCCCCACTATCAAAAGATTTTGAAGAAAAAGAATAAAAAAAGACAAGAAAGCAGGGTTTTGGTCACCTATGTTTTCTCACCTGCTAAGGGCAAACAGCTGTCTTAGCAACACTCCCTTCTCCGAGCACAGCACCTGCAGTGGTTAGGACACAACAGGGTGGCAGATCCGCTGGGAATTTTCACCAACACCTCCACCTCCAAAACAGGACCCAGGGAACAGCTGGAGCTGTGTCAGGGGATGTTTAGGTGGGATATCAGGGAAAGGTTCTTCCCCCAGAAGGTGCTGGGCACTGCCCAGGCTCCCCAGGGAATGGGCACGGCCCTGAGGCTGCCAGAGCTCCAGGAGGTTTGGACACCGCTCCCAGTGGTTGGATAGCCCATGAACAACCTCGTGCTTGTCCCACCTCCACACGGATAGAGGGAAACAGCTCATCCATCCGGCAAACAGCTTTGCTGTCGCCAAACCAGGGTGGGGGATAAGGACCGATGTCCCAAATGCCCCAATACAGAGGGACAGGATCTGACAGGGCCCACGGAGACGAAGGTTATAATGGTGTTGGGGTGACCCCTAGATGTGTGAGGATGGGGAACAGGGGTGTGCGGGTGTCTCAGCCCCTGGTCCAGGAGCACTAAGACAGATCAAGGGCACCATCTCAAAGTCTGGACCCCCTCAGGATCACCCCCACACTTCCTTCCGAAACCAGGGTCGGATCAGGGACTCCAGTAGCAGGGCTGGGGCTACCTCAGCTGTCCCAAGGGCCAAGGCTACTCTTCTGTTCCTGGTGTGTTCATGTTCTTCCCCTTCCCTCTGTCCCCCCGCCCTTCCCCGTTCCCACTCCCCTTCCCGGTGGCCATCCCCGGTACCTTCGGCACCGCCGCCATCATCCCGCGCTGCGGTCCGTCGCTCAAAGCGTTCCCCCTCCGTGCCCTGCTACCCCACCGTGTTCCGCCCACCGATGCCTCCCGGGAATTCTAATTTTCGGACAGCTCCCCGCTCCGCCCACTGAGAACTCCCGCGGGCGACAACTTTTCGACAACCCGCCGTATTGGCAGGGCCCCGGTGTCCTGAAGGAAGGAGCGGGGAAGGCGCGGGCGGTAATGGCGGACACCGCGTTCATACCTGCCCACACGCAGCGAGCAGCGCCGCCACGCGGCAGCGGCCGCACAGCGCACCCCCGCCCTGCGCCCATCAGCGCGCCCCCCGCCCGTCCTCGCGCGGTTGGTCGCCAGCCACGTCCATCACGGCGCGGCGGCCATGTTGAGTGTGGCACGGCCACGTGGCCGTGCAGAGGGCGGGGCCCGGCTCCGCCCCGGGTTGGTGCAGCGGCCACCGTGAGTGTGGCGTCGCGGCGGCCATTTACTTAGGCCTTTAGTATAACTTAAAAAAAATTAAGTATTTACAATCACGAAATCCTAAGCGCAGGAAGGCTGCGCTGGCGGGGACCTCCTCTCTGATTTCCCAGTGGGAGAGCAGGGGGTCTGCCTGGGAAGAGATGGGCCTGTGGTCCTCCACTCGCCGGGCCTGACAGTCTGGCAAACCAATCCCCTGTTCAATTGTCTCTTCCGCGCAAACCTTATTTTCCCACAGACTCTTTTCCCTCCTCCTGGCTCCCTTCTCTCCAGTCTGGCTCCAGTTTCCCCCTTCTTTCATAGCAGATGCTCACTCTGGAGCCCACATCCCTGAGCCCCCTTCTTGGAGCTGTTCCCTGCCTGGGAGCTGGATTTTGATTCAGGATTTCCCGCTCTGCTGAGTGATGGCTGCTCCGACTGCTCTTGCTGGAGCTGTCAGAGGAGCTGTCAGAGCTCCTGATGGACTTTCTCCCTCCAGTTCATCCACGTGGCAAGTTCATTTCCTGCTCTGTGATCCCGCCCTGTCCTGCATTTCGGAGTGCCTGGCGCTCCGGACACACAGTGGACACCCTTGATGTCCATCCCCTCTGCACTGGTGCAGGGAGGGGACAGAAGGAATGTGAAAGGACAAGGTCTGTGTCTCCACCTGCCCAGCACGTGGAGACAGCAGAGGGGATCCACGGCACCTTTGCTCTGTGCTCCACAGTGCAAGGACACGTGTTCCAGCTCCAAGCTGTGTTTTCTTGGTGCTCCCAGGACATGACAGAACCGCCGCCCACGTGGATGTTTTCCTGCCCTTTGATCCCATCTGGCAAGCCCCAGGCAGGGCCAGCCTGGGGATGATGCTTGACTAAGGATCGCTGTGGGAGTCTGAGCCGGGTTAAGGGCAGCTCTCCCACTGCAGGAAACCTAGGCTTCTCCTCCCATGACCTTTGAAGCCCCAGAGGAAATTCAGGAGGAGCTGCTGTGACTGGAGGAGACAAGCTGGTCCTGTATTTGTAGGGGAAGCACCATTTGTAGGTGATGAGCACCACGATTAAGAGCAGGTCAAGGATGACTCCTAATTCCCTGCCCTCCAATGCTGTGTGCCCATGGAGTGGGACTGCACCCCTTAATTCCCTCTGCCCCTCCTGGGGACTCACCTTTCTTCCTCCCACAAAAGGTGGCTGAGGACAGAGCGTTGTCCCACGCTGAGTTTGGGGTAGGGCAGTAAAAGATTGCAGGGATCCCCCCTCCCAATGAGTTGTTTGTCCTCTGGGTCTCCATGAGAAACAAGTCCACCTCTCCACTGAGAAACGTCTCTGAGATCTATCATGGATGGATACATTTCAAGGCCAAAAGGGATTGTTAAATCACAGAATTCAGTCTCCTGCACGTTGCAGTCGATAGGTTTCCAGTGACTTATGGCTTTATGGAAGCAGATCGCTCCTCTCTCTGTGAAAGCATCTTTCTCACAAAGGCTCCTCTCGATTTTCCCTGGATACAAAGATAGTGCTGCTCTTGGCAGGCTGTTCTGGTGGTGGAGCATCCTCTCTGTTAGGACACAGTCCTTATTTCCAACTGGAATGTGCCTTTCTTTGCCTTTTGCATCATTTCACAGCCAGAGAGCCAAATCCATGTTGCAGGAGCACAACTTCCAAACCTTTTTGTGACATTTACATGGAGAAGCTGTGGTGACTCGATGACTTCCTTTTTCTGTACCACACTAAACTCCAGGAAGCTTTTCCTCCTTTTTAAGGCTTCCCATGCCTTGCCTCCACTTCTTTTCAGACTCATTCAATGATGAAAACAATCAAGAAGTGTTCAAATAGACCTCAGAAGAAAACCTCTGTTTCGTGTGTCTCCGCCTCTGCCTTCAGCTGTTGTTTTCCCTGGTACTCGCAGGAAAGATCCTGGAATGCACCCTGACACAAAAACAAGGACAATATCTGTATTTAATATTTTAAATCATGTCAGGCCAGTTCTCTGCCAGTCTGGATTCCCTGTCTCTGTGGTGCAGAATAGCACCCACATAACCAGTGTGGAAGCACTCCCAGATGCCAGGTGCGAAGATGGATGGGAGATTCTGCTCATATCTATTAAAACTTGTTTAAATTTAATCACCTGATTAAAGACACGTTTTCCTCTTTTAGTTCTCTGGTACTTCACGGCCTGGGTGAAAAAAACCCAACCCTTGGTAAAGCAGTTAATCACATTGAGAGAGTATAAATGAAATGATCAAAAATAGAAAGGCTTTCAAATCTAAACATGTAGCAGATGCCATTGCCCTGACTATCAGAGCAGAGATGCTCTGGAACAATCTCCCAGCCAAGGTTTAAACAGGAGGGGCCAGGATGGAACTGGGAACCTCCTAAACCACTGAACTTTGAGGGCAGAGTGGGGAAAAATGGGCAAAAATTAGTGAAAGGGAAAGCTGGCCCATCCAGCAAAAGGGGGAGGACCCTCAGCCACTGTCAAAGGATGACAGTGGGGATCACTGACCTTCCTGGGAAACATCACCCTGTGAGGGATCTGGTCCCCAGAGATGCTCCTCTGAAAGGAGTATCTGTGTCAGTTTTGGATTAAGCCTTTGGTTTTAAGGGCTTTGCTGGTTCCTCTCTCATGCCCGTGCAGGCTGGGTACATCTTGCAGCACTTACTCTGATGCAAAGGATCTGAAGGTGCCGAGGCCCTGGCACAGGGTGCCCACCCAAGCTGTGGCTGCCCCTGGATCCCTGGAAGTGTCCAAGGCCAGGTGGGATGAGGCTGGGAGCAGCCTGACTTGGGGGAAGGTGTCCCTATCCCTGGCAGGGGGTGGAACTGGATGATTCTCCTCGTCCCTCCCAACCCGAACCATTCCCGGCCCGTAGCACAGGGAAGCGCCCATAGCGCGTGCGCGGGGCGGGCGGAGCGCCGGCTCCGGGAGCGCGGGGGGGGCCGAGCGCCAGCACCGACACAGACACCGGCACCGACACCGGCATCTCACCGGGGCTCGCAGCCTTCGCCGGGGAGGAGGAGGACGAGGAGAAGCAGGAGGAGGCGGAGGCGGAGAGAAGCGGGAGCGATCGCGGGTGCCGCCGCGGGGAGCGGAGCGAGCGCGGGGCGGCGGCGGCGGCTCCTCCATCATGTCGTCGGGCGGGGACTTCGGGAACCCGCTGCGGAAATTCAAGCTGGTGTTCCTGGGCGAGCAGAGCGGTGAGTCACCGCCCGGATCGCGCCGGGACCACCACCCCGACACTCGCCCGCCCTCGTGGAGGCACGGAGGGACCCCCCTCCTCATCCTCATGAGCGTCTCTGACACCCACCCGCCCTCGTGGAGATCTGATGGGATCCCCCTCCTCATTCTCCCCGGCACCCACCCACCTTCATGGAGATCGGATCCCCCTCCTCACCCTTCCTGACATCCACCCGTCCTCATGGAAATCTGATGGGATCCCCCTCCTCATTCTCCCCGACACCCACCCACCTTCATGGAGATCGGATCCCCATCCTCACCCTTCCTGACACCCACCCGTCCTCGTGGAGATCTGATGGGATCTCCTTCCTCGCCCTTCCCGACACCCACCCACCCTCAATGGGGTCTGATGGGATCCCCCTCCTCACCCTTCCGACGCCCAGCCTCTCTCATGAGAGTCCCTGACACCCACCCACCCTCGTGGGGGTCTGCGGGGTTCAGCTCTGCTTTAAACCCCCCCCGCCCACCGAAGCCCATCTCCAGAAACAGTTGCTGATTCATTCGATCCCAGCTCCTCTGG
The DNA here is from genome assembly GCA_008694505.1 of Cyanoderma ruficeps. Classification (NCBI taxonomy): domain Eukaryota; kingdom Metazoa; phylum Chordata; class Aves; order Passeriformes; family Timaliidae; genus Cyanoderma; species Cyanoderma ruficeps. Next base: position 941,369 of record VZDJ01000330.1, on the reverse strand, counting down.
TTTTTTGGGGGGCAGGAGTCTGAATCCGCAGTGTTTACTGTGTAAATACAGCGTTTCTCCATAATGGAGTTATGTCTCGGCAGAGCGACGCTCTGAATATTTAATTCAGTCAATGAGGTTTTCTCGCCTGTCTTTGGAATGGAAAAAAAAAAAACCACCCCAACCTAAACAATGTCTCCTCCTTCCTTAGCGGAAGGCCTCTATCTCCAATACTGCATTCCAAATCTTTCCCTTGGAAGAGTTTGCTGAAAAAAAAAAAAAAAAGCTCCTTTATGAGATGCTTTGTGTAATCCTGGGTAGATACTGAGCTATCTATGACATAATGAATAGGTGCAAAATATTTTCTGTCTCAGGGCGGGGTATTTGCTCCTTCAGCCACCTTTGGTCCCTGTGGTAGGAGATGATGAAATACTAGTTGGGTTTTTTTTTTGGCCAAATTAGTTGTATCTTGGTGTTTCCTCACTCCGATATGGATGAGCTTGGTGATAAGGCTGCTGTTGAAATTATTTACCTGTATGTTGGCAATTTCCTATAGTCTGTTCCTTGAATCGTTCTCTTTTTATTTTGTGCTTTTTTGGGTTGAAACAGCTCCTCTCATATCAGGGATTTGGGCAGCACGAGTGCAACTTGATTATTTATTATTTTTTGGGTAAGTCACCTGATCTGCTTGGTAAGGTGCTATTTGGCCAGCCATTTTATGAGGATTTTGGATAAGGGTCATGTGTAGAAAATGCTGGGGTTTTTTTTCGGGTTTTTTGTTTCGTTGTTTTTTTCCCCAGGTATTTGATAACAGGAATCTGAATTATTAGCAATGCATTTGCTAATAAACCTGGCTTGTTTACCTGTATTTCTGAGTTTCAATTTCATGAAGCTTTTCAAATACCTCCATGGAAGGTTGTGGCACCTGGTGCAGATCTTAAATCTCAGCAGCTCCTCGTTTACACGTGGATTTCTTGTCTCTTCTAGCAGACATAACGTCAGATATCTGCTTCCTCTAGGAATTTTTTTCCCCTCTCAGCTAATCATCTGTTTTTATACTGGAAGGTTTTAAATCATTCCCAGTCATAGCATCAAACCTAGGGACCAGAGAAGGGATTCTGTGGGTACAGCACAGCGAAATCCTCCTGTCTGAATATTCCCAGCCCTGCAACTGCTGCCTCGTCTGGGGCTTAGGGATGGGTGGGAGCTGATTGGAATCCAGGGCCGGGCTGGCAGCTGCAGGGTGGGCTCCAGCCCTGCCTTTGTCTGGGATCCTGGGCGATGACTCGGTGCCAGCTCCGTGTCCGCACATCCCGGGTGCTGCAGCGTGGGCATGCTCCGACACGGCGCTCCGTGAGTCTGCCTCTGATGGAGACACGTCCCTTCCTGGATTGAAGCTCTTCAGATGTCTCTGTCATGATGTCATTCCCTGTAATTTTTTATTTTTTTACTGCCCGAAGGATGCAGAGCTCTCCTTCCAAGTGGCTCCTGGAGGAATAAATGTCCTCATGGTATTTGGAGAAAACTGCGGAAGAATCTGGTGTTGCAGAAAGGGAGCTGGGGTGGGCTCTGCTCACACCTTGTTGTTCTTTGTCTGGGAGGTTAAGGGAGATGCAGAAATAAAAGTTTTTAGGGTAGCAGCTTTCATAACCCAGGAGATCTTTGTACAACTGTTGCGCTGGATTGCTGCATTCGCTTCCTGTTCAGATGAAAGGTTCTCTGCCCTGTTGGAAGGCCATAATTAAAGATATCCTCCTGCTGCTGGTGGGGAGGCTGAGTGCTCTGAGTTCATTTAGATCCAGGGACTTCAGGATGACAAATGAAATGGTACAAAGGGCTGCGATGGCCATTAGCTGCCTCAGCATCCAGAGCTGGCAGACCTGTGCTGACTGTACACAGCCTCGCCAATAAATGTGTGTCCTATGGCTGAGGAGGTCTAAACTGCAGTTCCTTACTGGGCAGGCTCTGCAGCCATTCCGTGGGAAATCTAGAAGCATCCCTGGGCGTTTTATTTCCATTGGAGAGTGGGATTGCACAGTGGATGCAGTGTGTGGTTTTCTCCGCTCTCCTCAGCCATATTGTGGGAGTTCAGTGCCGTATCCCTCAGCGTTCGCACGGACTGCAGTGGCTCTGCCTCGTGCTCTTCAGCACTGGCTGCAGATGCTCTTTCCTGTGCTAACTTGCTGATTTTCCTCGCTCCTCAGTCCCCCAAACCTCCTTGTCTCTGGAGCTTGTGACCCCCACGCCCCTCCCAGGCCCAGCCTGGGGACTTGCTGCATGTTCTGTGGGTGCATCGTGAGCCTGCAACATCATCTCTGCCCAGCCAGAAGAATCCTCTCTTTCCATCTCTGTTTTTTTTAAACTTGCACAAGGGTACAGCGTTGGCTGGCTTGCAAAGAGGCAACTTCACCAGCACTCTCCTTAATTGAATTACTTTTCTCAATGGTTGAAGATTATACAGAGTTTAGCAGTTTTAAATATGCTAATCTTTGCTAAAAAGGCAGGGAGAGCTCTGTGCTGAGGGATTAGATAGAGCTATTGTGTGTGGGGAAGTAGGTTTCTTACTGCCTTTGATCTGGTTTTATCAGGTAATTTTCATCAGTCCTAATACCTCAAATTTAAGGAATTCTGATTTCTGGGTCACACCAGGGAGTGGACACATCACCTACATTGGGGTAACTTGCAGTGGATATGACACATATTCAAGTATTAATAACCTCTTTGGTTCTGCTTTGCATAGGAACACCTCTACTTCTTAATAAATGGAATTTTTTTTGATTGAGTGGGCAGAACTGAATGCTTGGGCACTGCAACAGAAATATTTGTTTGTCACGTGCGTTTCTACTGCAGCTTTCATTGGCAAGCTGGTCTGAAGGGCACCAACATGTACAGAAAGCAAAAGAACTCCCTGTTGTCTCTCTGTGCTAGCATGTCTGCATAACGTCTTGAAGGAAATTAGAACCAGTTGCATTTTGTTGTTTCTTTTTTTAATCAGGAGCTGAGATTTTTAATATCGAAAGCCCACTGATAAGTGCAGTGTAATAACTTTTGAAATATAACTGTTTGGAAAGCACTAATGAGCTGTTCTGTTGCATAATGATGTTGGAACAGGCACTGCTGAGCAGTGTGATGTGTCTCATTAGATAACTGGGGAGCTGCAGGTGCTTGGTGTGTGATATGAGGCTGGGGTAGCACTGCTCCACAGTAGGCACGGGCTCATCCCTGTGCTGCCTAAAACTCCCTCGTTTCTAAGGAATTTTCAGCATCACAAACTCCAGAGTGATGTTACCTTGTTGCGCTGGTGGTTTAAAAGCTTGTCCCCTCTCCTTGATTTCCTAACCTTGTGGTTTTCCTGGGCTGAGCCTTCAGATATTTGGGGTTCCCTTTGGACTGTAAGAATTTTCTATGAGTTTCTAAACTTGGGCTTCACATCTGCAAGTGGAGTATCAGCAATGCATCCCAACAAAGGGGAAGTCAGGCAGGAACACCAGGAGGCCTGCGTGGATGAACAAGGAACTCCTGGACAACCCCAAACCCAAAATGGAAGCCTGGAAGGGTGGAAGTGGGGACAAGTAGCCTGGGAGGAATTCACAGAAATTGTCTGAGCAGCCAGAGATCAGGTTAGGAAACCCAAAGCCCTGATAGAATTAAATCTGGCCAGTCATCAGGGGCAACAAGAAAAGCTTTTGTAGCAATAAAGGAAGACCAGGAAAAGTGTGGGGTCTCCCTGGAAGGAAACGGGAGACCTGGTTACTCAGGATATGGAGAAGGATGAGGTACTCAATTACTTTTCTTGCCTCAGTCTTTACCTGTGTTCTTCAGGGGTCAGTTTTGGGATCAGCCCTGTTGAACATCTTCGTGGGTGACATGTCCCTTCCCACCCAAACTATTCTGGGATTCTTTCATAGCGCCGTGTGCTTGGTGTCTGATCCTTCCTCGCTGTCCTAAAGATCTTGAACTCCACCATTTCTCTTCTTTCTCTTCTCCATCTCTGAAAAATCCCTTCCTACAGCAATGTGGGAAAGAGGCACAGAGAAAAAGACATCAGTGTTTTGTGGTGCCTGTTCTCACTGTGCCTTTTGATCCCTGTCTATTTGTGGAAGCCTCTGAAGGAGCTGTGTCTGCTCTCGAAAGGAGGAGTAGCTGTGCCTTTCTGAACTCTGCTGTGCTTTTCTCTCTGCATCTCAGAAATAATCTGTGATTTGGAAGGAAATGATCTTCTTTTTCCTTGATGTGACATAATGGATTTTCTATCTGTAGCTCTTGGGGTGGTGGTGGTACCTGGCACTGGATCCAGGTTCTGCAAAGCAGATGTCTGAAAGCTTTTGCAGAAGCTGTAAGTGGGACTAATGGAGAAACAAAGGCAGGGAAGCTCATCTGAGCCCACCTTAGCAGATGATGTGGCATTTGGGAATTATCAGAGCCAGCAGCCATTTTTTTCAGCTTCAGTGATGGTTAAAGATGTGTCTTCTCTAATCAGTCTGTGAGGAAATCGCTGTCTTTTAGTTACCTGCTAATTTAGTCCAGATGTTTAAAGGCATTTTGTTGTGTTCATGCGTATACAAGTACCTGTTGTATACACTAATAATTATAAAACCCCAAACCAACCAGCCAAACCCTTCACTGCTTTGAAAAACCTGCACGTTGCTGTCTCAACATGAACACCATGAGATTTTTCAAGTCAGCCTCCAAAATTTTTCTGTGAGGCCTGTAACCTGTAAGAACAGTAACCTTGTGACACATGAATGATCAGGTGTGGAAATCCTGTGCATCTCTCCCAGTATGGAGCAGGGAAAAGACCTCTGAGTTCATTGGGTCCAACCCTTGGCTGGTCAAAGACTTGATGATTTCAGAGGTCTTTTCCAACCTAGATGCTCCTGAGCTTCTGTAAAAGCACTGATTTGAAAATTAACAGATACCATCAAAATCACGATGGTTTTGACACGTTAATATAAATTATTTATGGAAGTAGTTTAAATGAAAAACGTGTGTCTTGGCAAACAAACAGCAGCCAAGATGTGGACTTGCAGTTAAAGTCGGATTTTTCAGGTCTCTTTGCTTGATTTATTTACTGAGCTCACACAAAGTTGAAAAGCTAAATGAATTCTTTGTTTTCCTCTCCGCATAAACCCAACTCTTCTGGCTCTAATATAATGAAAGGCCCAGGGACAGTGAACAATTCCATCGCTTATTTTATGTCAGATATTTTCCTTTTATGTTCAAACCATGTTCTGGAATATTTGAGGGATATTAACTCAAAAAAACGACTTTTTTGTGTGTTTCAGTACGATTTAGCTCTTATCCAAATGAAGCCTAGTGCATCACAAAAAAAAAGAAAAAAAGATGATCTGGGAAGCAAATATTGTGTGAAATTAAACGTAAATAAATTCAGTGTGAGCTCCGAGTTGTCAAGCCCCTTGCTTGCTTCTGGCTGCCTCCTGTTAGGTCTGGCAAAAAGGACTTTTTGGGAAGGAAGTCCTTATTCAGCTGTCCAGCACAATAGTGCATTCAATTAATTTGACTTCTCAGAGCGAGGGTGTGACTTGCCTGTTTTTGTCCCTGGTTTGTGTGTCCTTTCTGCGGGGCCCCTGTGAACCGAGATGGGCACGTGCTGCTGTCACCCCTGGCAGCTGCTGCCATTGGAATGAGCAGGGTTTTGGGGCTCACTTGGAAGAGTCCCCGTGCCTTGAGGAGCTGCCAGTATCCCCTGGAGATGCCACCCAGCTATTCCGAGATTCGCAGGCTCGTAGTGTTCTCTCATCCAGACATGTGTAGGTGTTACCAACACACAGAATGAAGGCTTTGCTTTAACTCTGAAGCATATTTTCCCAGAATTGAGAGAGTTGGGAAGAAATTCTGGAGCAATACTGATGAGCAGTATTTTGTCTTCAGACATGGCCAGAACCAGGAAGGGGCAGCTAAGCCTGCTAATGAGAAAATGTCTTCACTTTCAGCTGGTCTCTTCTCTGTCTTGAATTGTGACCCTTTAAACCTCTGTACTATTAACATTTGTGCCATATAGATGAGTGCCATTTATCCTGCTAAGTGACTTTCCTTTAATGGTTTGCTTCTTCAGGAGCAATCAGCAATTGCTGCAGAAAAAAACCAACCCACTCCAGCATTTCTGTAATTAATGCAGGGGCCAGTTTATTCCATTCCACTGAATGCTTCCTGCTGTGCTTCCTGTCCATGCCCCTGTCTAGGTTTGAGTTACAGCAAGTTAATTTTCATAATGTTCTCGATATGTGCAACACAAAGAGAAGGGGGATTGAAGCTGGAATAGATGTGTAGGTAAAAGGAGAGGGGCCCCTGGAGGGTGCAGCATCCGTGGCAAAGCTCCAAGCAGTGGTTGATGCAGGACTGGCAAGATCCCTGTCAGTGTGGGCTTTGCCAAGAGGTGTAGGTAGCTGCTGTTGGAGTTGGGAGAATTCCTGTTAACAGGTTGGGACTTCAGACCTGCAGAGGCTCTGCAGCTGCACAGGAGTGGGCAGACAGCACTGGATTAATGTGAGTGCAGGAGTCTTTCTCTGCAGCTTCCTTTTTTTTTTGATAGAGATGTTGCCTTTTCTGGGAGTAGAAAATACTCACTCATTCCTGTCCTCCTCTGCTGGTACAGAATTGGCTGTGAGAACCCTTGGTGGCAGTGAGAGGAGGGATTTTTTGAATGGCCCCATGGAAGGAAGACTTAGTAGAGAAATCCGAACTGGCTGGATGATGGAATTATCCAGTGGATGTCTGAGTGGTGGAGGAGATGGAGAACATTGTCTTTCAAAGGAAGTTCTGGCTCCGTTCTGACTTTCCTCAGCAGCAGTAGGCAGGTCTTCATGCTGGAGGTTTGCTGCCTTCTTTGTCTTGTCTATATTTCCTCATTATTTTTTCCCCCCCTTCCCCTTACTTGCTTCTGGAGCAGCTTTTGGGCGTCTTGTCCTTAGCTCACTTAAAATGGCTGAAAAGCCACTTGTGTGCACATAAAACCCAGGATGGCTTCTCAGGCTGAGCTGGTGCTGCTGATGGAGATAAAGCTGGAGGTGAATCCTTCAGCAGAGCAGCTGGACATAGCTGGAGGAGGGGCCCATGGCTGAAGACAGTTGGTGTATCATCACGAGGAAATCCCAACTTTTTTTTTTCCCCTTCTTTTTCCTGACCTTGGAATGCTTTACAAAGAGATTTTCACAGGGTTGGTCTATTCCAGTCTCTCACAGCCAGACTCACTCACCAGTTCTTGTAATTTCTTCTCAGCTTTTCCAGCTGCCTCTTAATATTAAATATTTATGTATTCAAATCATAATTATGTTCCTATTCTTTCTGTTCTTCCAGCTTTCCATTTTTCTTCCCTAGCTGAGTTATCTTTGGTCTTTTTTCACTGGGCAGTCATCAGAGTGATGTTTTTATCCACCACTGTACAATCCTCACCATAATTCTCTTCCACTTTTTTTTTTTAAATTATTTTTAGTTGCTCTTAAACCACAACTTGGAGAAGAGGATGGGTTTTTTTCCCCTGACACTGCATAAACATAGGCAGATCAAACACTTGTGTCCTATAAAATTGACCTCTTTATTTGGATGCTGTAGTGCAACAGCAGACTTGAAAAAAGCTTTTCCCAGTGAAAAAAAGCTTTTCCAATCTTGACTCATCAGCTGGTTTGGTGTTAAAATATGTCCCCCTTCTCTGGTGAAATGCAGAGGGCTCACAGGTTGCCTCTGTTTCTAGGCTTGGTGAACTCTGTACTGTCACAGTGAGTAATTTACAGTCAAAAATAAATTGCTTGGCCTTAGGAATTTTACATTTTCACTTAAAAATGCAAGAGAGATTTTTAGGAAACTCAAAAGGAACCTTGTGTGAATTACTACACATTGCCTGCAGTAAATCCTGCCATCTAGAGAAAAATTTCCCTGTGGAATTGTATGGCTGATGTTTTAAATGGTTGTTTAGTCTGTAGAAGCCTTGCATGGCTGAGAGCGAGGCAGAGATTTGAGATCTGGCTTTGCCTGCCTGGTTCCAGATCCCAGGAAGAGCAAAGGCTTTTTGGCTTTACCTTTTGGAAGCAGGAGGAGGGGAAGAAGTGCCCTACATGAGATGTTTTTAAGAAGTCTCAGAACAGCTCTGTGCTTTTCCCTGGATTTGATGCTTCTCAGCTGCTTGCCTAAAGACCTGAGTCCAGAGCCAACCCTATGGTGCACTTAAAGCTGGTTTTAGGTAGGGCAGCCTGAAGACCCCAAAATATTTTCTGTGCACGTTTATACAAGGAATTGCTCAAGTTATAAACAAGTCTTAGAGAATAAATATGACAATTAAATAGGAACTTAACTAATATATGCCCTTAATATGAAGGAATTGTTCTTCTGGAAAATGCTGCTGGAGGAGAGTATTTATTTCAAGATACTGTATCCCAGTTGGAGTATAGATAATTCTTGTATAAAGAACTTTCTGCTCCAAACCCAGTTTCTCATATAAACACTTTCTATTTTTCTATAGAATCCCACAATTCCTTCTGGAGTATCCATTCATGTAGAAAAGATGAGAATAAAACACCAACAGAACTTGTTCCATTTACTATTTGGAACCACATTTCTACCATTTAAAGACTAGCTATTTCTATTTTTAAAATTCATACAGATGAATATGGGTTTGCAGACTCTTCAGCCTCCGTGGCCTCTTCCCAAGGCATTTGTGAAGCACAGCTGGGAAGGAACAAGTTTATTGTCATCTGGCTGAAACTCCATGTGGAGAGGTCAGTGTCTCAGTTAGGAAGAAGTCCGAGGGAAAGAGGAAGATTTTGGAGGAAAAGTTTCCCATTGAAAAGCTGAAAAGAACTGATGTAATGATTTAACATCCTCTAAGGTTTAACAGGTTTAACATCCTGGAGTTCTTAATTTGCAGCCCAGGCAGTGCAGGCAGCAGGAGCATCGAGTGTCTGATGGCCTCTGTCATGCCCCAGTTCCCAGGAGAAGAGCTGGGGCAGCTCAGGAGCAGGAGATGGGAAGGAGAAAAGGATAGTGTGTTGTCAGGATATCCTTCCTTGAATCCTCGATATCAGGGATCTGTGCTGCCTGTTCCCATCCCGGTGTCAGAGGAGCCCAGAGCCTGCAGCTCCTTCAGCTGTGCCGATCTCAGTTTCTACACGGTTTGGGTTTCTGTTGCTAAAAACCAGATTGTGGTCGGGGTATTTTTGGTCCAAAACCCCAGGGTTCTGTGCTGCCCTTGCACAAGCCATGGTGTCCATGTCCTGTATTTTACACCAGCTGTTTTCCCTCTGCCTGGCCGGGGGGTTGCATCATGTGCACAAACCCGTGTGTGTCGGTGCAGCTCCGGTTGTTTTCGCAGCAGTCTCCAGGTGTTCTCCACAGCCATCCCTGTCAGCTCGGATCAGCAGATGCCTGGAGGAGAGCTGTGCTTAATGAGTGTGCTCTGGGCAGCTTTTTTCCTTACAAGTTGCCTCTTCATGAGCCAGCCTGTATCGACCTTAAATCAGGATTATTTTAGGATCTTGTCCAAACTCACTTCTGAAGAAACACTCACCTGTGTCTGCCTGGAAAACGAGTTTGAGGAGGCTCCTGTGGAAGCTGTTCTGCACCTCCTTTGTGGAAAGAGCAGAGGACAGGTCTTAATTCTTCTAGTGCTGCCCAGGAGATGATAGGTTGTGGGAATAAAATGGAATCACTGAGAATGCTATATGGAGCTCTCATCCCCTTCTTCCTTTGCTTCTTTTTCTCCTCCTACTTACTCCTTTTCTTTTTCCTCTCCTATTTTCTTTTCCTTTCCTTCTTTTCTTTTTCCCCTTCCCCCAGCAGGAAAATTGTCACCACAGTGTGAGAGAGCAGAAGTTTCTTTGTGGCAGTGTAGGGAGTCAGGAGACGAGGCAGCAGGAGGAAGCATTTGCTTGTTTTGCCAGTGGGATAATGGTGCTGGGGAAGCATTAGGCAAAATTTAACTGAGTTAAAGGATGGAGGGAAGGGAAGGGGATGGTAATCCCTTGCATTTTAATAGGTCTCCTGAAACTTCTCTAATTCCTCGCTGGAAATGGCTGACTTAGCAGTGCTTGTTGTGCTTTCAAGGGCAAAACATCTTTGGGAAGAGAGCAGGAGCTTGTTCCAAGGGCTCCATTTGGCACATGATCCAGGGAAGCGATGCCTGGATTCCCTCAGCTGGATGCTGGCATCTGCTGGCTTAGCTTGCATCGGGATAATGCTCAGTGCTCAAAGCAGGGAATGTTTCCCTTCAGAAATGCATCCTCAGGTGGCTGCTCTCTGCTGCTGCTCTCTCTCCTGCCTCAGGAATATAACTCTGAGGAATCCAGGAGTGTTTCCATATTAGATGATGCCTTAGGTTATCATTTTTAGTTTATTTAACAGAAGTTACTTTTCGGAAACATTTTTCTGTTTGAGGATTTTTATGCAGATTTCTGTCTAAACTGCCCATAAATATGGTTTCTTACGGGAACAAATACTGTGTTAAAGGTATTTAAACCAGAAATTCCTAATTATGTTCTTAAGGTCTGCTTCTTCTTTGCAAAATGCTTTGGTAGCATTCAGTTTCTGACTTAAATTGAGGACTTAAAGTAGCTGTAAATTGGAAATCAGTTGAAGAGATCTCTTGTACTTTCAGGTGATGGAGGAGCTCTTGGCTTCTTCCCGTTTTACCCATGTGGAATTTGCACTTTCCAGAGCCACTCCTGGCAGAGCAGATCCACCCTTCCAACGTGACGTCTGTCCAGAGTGGCTTAATTACTTTTGATCTCCATATGTAGCATTTTATTTCTTTCAAGCCTTTTACAAGCAGATAATTAGGTGTTCAGAAATAAAATACTGGGATGTAAAAATTGGATCTTATGAATGATTAATTACTGAAGGTCTCCTGGTGGGTTTTTGCTGAGTCCTGCACTGTTTTTTAATGGAAAGTTAGAATGATAGAATCTGGAAGCAGTAGATGCTTCAAAAAGTGATTTCACCCCCATGGGCTTTAACTGCCATCATATATAAAGTGAATGTAGAGCCACCCTTGCATGACCATAATAAAACTTCAGTGTTGGGCTCTGAAACTTGAGAGGTCAAATTTTTGTGTGAGAAGCAAGTGGAATGGAATGGAATGGAATGGAATGGAATAGAATAGAAAATAGAATAGAATAGAATAGAATAGAATAGAATAGAATAGAATANCAAAGCTGTAATAACTTGGGATAAAGTTGAGTTGTTCTGAAATTTCAACCCAAACACCACAATCCAAAATCGATACTTTGTCCAAAAATTGAGTTACTAAGACGATGTTTATGTGGAGTGGTGCTGTTGGGATTAGGGTTATATTAGGGTTATATTAGAAAGCAATAATGAGGAGGTTGTTTTGGGAAGGAGGAAATAGTAAATGTCACCTGACCCCTTGAACTCTTGGTTATGGCTCAGCCCTTCCCACTTGGAGGACACTGGAATTGCAGCCAGGAGACAGCTGTGCAGTACCGGAGTCTGCCATGCTTTGCCTCAGCATCCGGGTGTCGTTTTGGAGCCTGGATGAACTTTCAGCACTTTTAGTCATATTCCCAGTCATTGCTGGGAATATGAAATACATGTAATCTTTCTCCAGGGGGACTTCCTAGAACTAATTTGCATGTGTTTCCTTCAATGCCTGCCTGTAGTAATGGAGGTGCATAAGATTTGTTCATTCTTTGATTTTAAACTGTATCTTGTGAATCCTCCTACTCTGGCTCGGGGGCAGGCAGCCATTCCCAACTAAACTGCAGCTGGAATGAAGAGGCTGTCACTGGCCAGGATCTAACACTGTTCCTTCTTCCTTTCTCCAGTCATCCTCCAGCTCCTCTGCCTCACAAGGATGGTCTTAAATGTGTTTTTTTCTCACAGAAATGTACTTAGAAATATCACCTAGCTAAATATTGGGGATAGGATCCAGTCCAGTTGTGGAATATGTCTTCCCAGGCTGAAACCCAGTGTTTAAAACCAGAGTGAGGAGTCCAGAAGAAGTGATGTTGCAGGAACTGCTGCTGTTCATCACCTTTAAAAAAAATTAATTTCTGAGATGTAGGAGCAGCTTCCCAATAACATCTCCTGCACGGAATGTCTTCCTCTTTCCAGTTTGTGCTGCACATGCCAGCTGAGTTGCTGATCAGGTCTACCTGGAATTCCCCACAGCTCAGAGCTCCTTCCTCCGCTTGCTGTGCCTTGCTCTGAGAAGTTTTGGGTAGAGACTGTGGTCACCTGGATTTCTGGACTACGAAATCTTCCTTCTTCTGTAGCTCCATGGTCATACACAGCTGGTCAGAAGATCCTTGGGATGTGCTTTACAGTATTTCCAGGTGCTGCTTTGTCCTACCAATGTTAATGGCTGAGGGTTCTGAGGTATTTTTTGAGCAGTAAAGGTAAAGTCCTTTGGAGAATATTTGAAACTTCACTGGAAACTATTTTAAAAACCTTAACTATGTAAGATACGAAGGAAAGCAAAGTCCTCAGGCTGTGGTGAAAAAAAATTCCTCATGAGTCTGTAAATTTTGGAGGGTTTTTTTTCCATTCCTGGCAAATAATGAGAGACTGCACAGAAGTCTTTGAAATGTAAAGGTGACCTGTGAGTACCCTTTAGTTAATTAACCAAGCTTGACATCCATGAAAACATGAATGTATCATCCACAATTCCTGTTCTCTGGTTGGTATTAAACTCATCCCCATGGAAGTGAAAGGCATCCTAATCTGGATTTCCCTCACAGCCACTGTAGTGTAGATCTGAACTATCCACTCTGATCCCTGTCCTCCAAAGGGCCAAGATTTCTGCCCCCAGGCTGTCACACATGATGGGACACAGCTGGATGCTCATCGTGTCTTTTGGGCTTTCCATGCTTTTGTGACATCTGTCCTGCACCTTTTAGGAGTCAGAACTGCTCGGGACCTTTCCTTTAGGTGCTTTGTCTCATCCCTTAAAGCTTGGGCAAAATTCTTGTGTCTGCCTGTTGTTTTGTTTTCCTTATCTGTGCTGTTACTCTAAATCTTGGTCTTCTGGTTACCTTATCTTGGGTTTGTTCTTTCTCATTTGAATGAAACCACATTTACCACCCTGTGCAGCAGTGGGCACGGTGAGATTCCCTTCCTGCTCCTGCTGTTCCCCGTTATTCCAGGTGTTCATGTGCATGTTTCATTTACCCCATTGCAGCATTTTGGTTTCAGCTCTTCACAGGTTTCCATGGCTCTTCCTCCAAGCCAAAACTCCTACTTTGCTTGGCTATAGGAAGTTGAAGACAGTTTCTGGCTTCCACACCAGTTTAACCTAAATTAAATTTTAAAAAACCCACCGGCATTCAGAAATGGGCAAGATTTAACTTCTGCAGACCTCAGTTACCTTCAGCCATAATTAATCAGAATATTTGCCCCTTCTGTACAAAACAATGGGAGATTCAGCACTCTGAACATGGGAGATGTTGTTCCTTCAGCAGAAAACTGGGAGTCTGGCTCCTCACGTGGCATTGTGTCACTTCCCAGAGGCTTGGTGTTATCCTGGGGGAGGAGAACTGGGATTGCCTGGAGGTCTTCCACTTGTGACACTTGTTTTGGCTCTGTTGCTTTTAGAAACCTTTCAAACTGTGAAAATAGCACTGGTTACGTTACAGGCTTGGCTTGGAATTCCTCTGCAGAAAACCAGACAAGAGGTTTCATCTCTAGAACATAAGGCGTAGATTTCGAAATGAATTTTTATAGCTGTGCTTAGGAGGTAACATTTCCATGTTTCTTTTTATTTTCCTATACTGGCAGAGTAATTGAATTATTATATTTAATAGATCTGCTCCTTCCTGTTCAGCAGTGAGGGGTTGAGTCTTGTTTATTCTTTTCTACAATGGGATGGTAAAAAAACACCCCAGTTTTTATATGAAAACTTTTCGGTGTGCACCTTCATTGTTTAAAAAATCTCCCAAGTGTGATTTTGAGACAGAACCAGAGGCTGACCCGTTTTTACTGTTTCATTTCTTTGTGGCTGTGACTGAGCAAACAGAACAAGATTTGTTTGCATTGTGCTCTTTCATTTATTTCCCATTTTGGGAGGAAGAGTCAAGCTAATTACTGACAAAACCCACAAGCGTTAATGAAGCTATTTATCACTGGGTATTTTTGTCCCTGTCACAAGGCTTGGTGCAGATCCCAAAGGAAATCTTGCTTGTGCATTAATAATCATGGATATTGTTCTACTTTTATCAACTCTGCCAGTGCTGATTAGGATTTGCTTAGCGGGAAGGAGTTCTGAGTTTGCCATTAAACTTGTAATGAGTCTCCACACATTTTTATTGATCTGTGATCCTTTCACATCCCAAAATGCAAAGTGGAGGTTTTCCCAGCTTTGTGTGTCCAGGCTGTGCTTTCTACCTTGGGGCCTGTCATGATCAGTCTTAACTTGTCCCTTAGTTTATTTCTGAGAAATACATATACCAGGTAAAACTAACTGGCATCTCCCTCAAGAAGAAAGTGTAGTGTTAAATAAAACAGGATTCTAAATTGCCTGTAGACAGCTAACAGGCTGATGTTGCCTTAGAAAAAGATGGATAATAGAAAATACTCTCTTCTGCCTCTTCCTTTTCCCTTTAGCTACTGCTGAGCTTTAAATACAAGTGACAATTCTTTGCTTCTCTTGCTGGTATTAAAATGCCCAGGGACTGCATAAAATACATCCATATGGCACTGAATCAGTGGCAGAGCAGGCTTTTTTCTGGTTGTCCTTCAGTGTGTAGCTGTCAGCTGTAAAACCCTCCTGGGTTTTTACATAGTGTGCCTGGGAGTGGTTGTATAAAAGGAAAGATCCTTTGGGAGAATTGCTGCTCTGCCTGTTGGAGGCAATTTCTTGTCCACTGGAGATGGACCAGTAAATACCAGTGAGCCAGCTCAGCTGTCTGAATGGGAGGAGGAATCTTCAGGTGAGATGTGACCGTGAGGAACAAGGGACTTTCTCACTTGTCACTGTCTGCTCACATCTTTTGCAGTGGCAGAAACAGAGTTTGGGTTCCCTTGGGGAAAAAAAGTTTCACCTGAGCTGTTAAGAATGAAAACTACATCAGGGAGCTGGACAGGATGATCTTTAAAGGTCCTTTCCAACCCATCCTATTCTGTGATAACTCTTTTGCCAAATATTTGAAGCAAACTGCAGTAGTGTGCAGCCGGAATTAGACCAGGAAAATGAATACTGCAAGATAAGGAGTAAAATGAAAATTTTCTCATCGAAGGAAAAAAGAGAGCAGGTTTTTAATAACTTCAACTAGCTCTGCATTCCTAGTTACAGAGACTAATGGGCAGCTAGATTTAATCCCAAGTGTTTGTCTCTATCCAGATGTATATCTAATCTGAAGGCTGAGAGCTACAAATTTAAGACATGAAACAGCCTTGAACTGGTAGATTTTGAAAAGCATCTCTTGGAAAGAAAGAAAATAAATCCTTGATTTCTGCATGGTATTGAATTTGATTAAAAAGTTGGGGAGTGGAGTTACAGCCTTTGCTGGGCACTGCTGTCAGCAACACCCTGGGAAAAACACTTTCTAGGTCAGAAAAGTGCATCAGCCTCCATTTCCTTCTGTCTTGGATGAATTATTGTGGAAAACAACACTGTGAACATGCTCTGAGGTGCCCAAAGACAAGAATGAATGACAATTAACAAGCTTTTCAGGCTAACACGTATTTTCATAATCATCTTTTTTATAAGGCAGTTACTGAAGTGTTAATCATTTGATTACTGGTTGTTGTAGATAAGGGAGTAATTGGTCCCTTCTTGTAAATGATGGAAATGCCTGACAGGAAGGGGCAGGCATGAAAACTCTTGTTTCCATGGATTATTGCCCAGAGAGATTGACTGGAACTAAAACCCCTTTGCTCTGATGACAACTGGGTTGCCACAAAATTCTGTTTCCTATTTGCTTCTCAGTAGCAAGGGCAGGTCTTTAAACACGATTCCAAATGTGTGTGTGAAACTTAATTTTTGGCACGGCTTGAAATGAGTGTTATGAATTTCTTTCAGAAGCCATTACAAGTGAGCCTTTGGTGGTGGCCAGGGAGAAGGGCTGAGTCTCAGCCTCCTGAGTGGCAAACAGCTCTGGTGCTGCTTGAGGATATTTCCCTGAGCCTTGAGGAGCTGCGCTTCCCTGTTTTCCTGGGGCTGTAAGAAACAGAGCAGATATTTTTTGGTGTAACTCTCAGGAAAATCAAGTTATGCCCTCTGTCTTGGGAAGAAAAAGCATGTGAAATGCAGGATCACGGCAGCTTTTTTCACATCCTCGGAGTTTAAAATGGTGCTCCTGTGCAAAGGGTCTGGCTCCTTCCTTTGTATCCCTGTTCTTGCAGCACGTGGGAACGAGCTGCGGATGATCCCAGCCATTCCCTGAACAGCTTTCTGTGTGTTCATCTGCTGGGTAGGTGTCATTCCTTGTTATTCCCTGTTACATCATGCCAGTTCATTCCACTCCATGCTTCCCTTCCTGCTGGTCTGCACCAGACACTCATAAATATTCATGTATGCTTCCCACCATCCTTTTAGGCTCCTATCCCTGGCTTAGGGTCTGTTCCAGTTTGCTAAGTGCAGCTTTTTTTACCAGTGCTGAAGGCTGGCTGGGGAGCTAAAGGCTGATGTCACACTTTCTGCTTTGGGAAGTTGCTGGGAATTGCTGGGATGTTAAAACTTTTAAAGGTTTTTTTTTGCTCAGAAATTCTCCCATCACAAAGAGCCGACCGAAGTTCGAGGCACCTGATTGTCACAGGCTAAAAGGAAAATGGAAATTTCCTCAGCAGCAGCAAAATTCTGGCCGTGCTGTTTCTTGCTTCATTAAATGAGTAAAACTCGTCTCTCCACCTTCAGCTCTAATAAAACTGCCTCATCTTGCCTTGAAAAGTCCAGTCCAGACAGAATCTTTGTAAGGACTAAGGGAATTGAATTTACAATGGGTAAATAATCAACTTTTTGTTCAGGATCTCTCAGTACTTTAAAATATTCAAGGCTGTGTATAGAGGGCAGAGGAAAGAGGCCAGTTTGGTTATTCCACTGATTCCACTGATCCCATGTTGCATCTCATTAAATTCATCCTCATTTTGCGTGGCGCACTGGGACAGTGCTATTACTGATGATCTGGAAAGGGGTTAAAACCTGGGTTTTAAAAAAATAAATTCATTTGAGGAGGCTCAACACTCTCCCATGAATCACAGAATTGTAGAATGGTTTGGTTTGGGAGGGACCTTAAGGCCCATCCAGTCCCATCCCCTACCATGAGCAGGGACACTTTCCACTATCCCAGGTTGCTCCAAGCCCTGTCCAGCCTGGCCTTGGAAACTTCCAGGGCATCCATAAGCTTCAGGATTACCTGGAGCTTCCAAAAGCTCACATTCTCTAGTTGGTTTCTGTCGCTTTTAATTTTGATTAATAAATAAATAGCCTTTGAATAACTGTGGTGATGGCTGTGAAGAGTTACTTCTTATGGCTTTGTAAACTGCTGGCTGAGAAATGGAGAATAGGAAAAGGCCAAGTCCACCTTTCCCTGTAGATCACCAAGGTCGAGCTGGGAATGGAATTGGACTACAGGAATCCTCCACTGCCAGTCCCTGAATTTCTGTGTGTTTCCTCCTCTGCTCTGTGGGTACAGGCCAGTGATTCTCAAACTGAGAGCTCCAGGCTGCCAGCAATCCCTGAAGCCAAAATAATTGATCCAGGACTATATCAAACAGTTTTCAATAGTGCTTTTAATTAAAAGGCAAAATAAAAGCTTTGTTGTGGTGGTGACCTGAAAAGAAATGAAGGATTGGCAGGGATTCATTGGTCTAAAAAGGCCAGCTGCAGTTGCTTGACATTGTTATTGATTGTGTCTGCCTTTCTAGAGTTCCTTTTCGAGGTAGGATGCCATAAAACCTCCACAAATAAACTGCTAAAACCCCCTTTTGGAGGTGGTTGCTCTGCTGTCTGTCCTCCTTTCCCCTACAATCATGGACAAACTGCTGCCAGCAGTTTGTGGCTGCTTTTTATTGGAGGAGGTTCAGAGCAGGTTGGAGCAGGTTCTGCAGCCTGTGTTGGCTTATTTTGGAGCAGAGGTTTGCCACGTGGGTGTTGTTTTATAGCCCTGTGAGAGCTGCTGGATCCCCACTGCTGGAGGGATTTTCAGCCCTGTGGATGCAGCACTTGGGCCCAGGGGTTGGTTTCTTGGCAGTGCTGGAGGAATGGTTGGACTCCATGGCCTTGGGGGGCTTTCCCAACCAAAATGGTTCTGTGATTCATTTTCTTGCATTTTAAAAGTATCCTTGTGGACCAAAATGTGTCCTGAACTGCCAGAGAAATACCGAAATACCAATATTTGGCATCAGCACGTTGTGTGCAGGTCCTCACTGGCCTGTGGTTTGTGGGAAGCAATGCAGCTGCAAATATCCTTTGTCAGAGGAGCTGCCAATGAAATGGAAGGAATAAAACTGCTGGAATTGTGTTGAGGGGACTTTGTGTTCAGAGGGTGCTCCCTGTGCTCCGAGCCGGCGGATTCACTGTCGCTGCTTTAATTTCCGCTGCCTGATCTCCGTGTTTGATCTCTGCCACGAGCTCCAGGCCATTGTTTGTCCTGCTTGGAATGAGTATCAAACCCAGAATCAGCTAAAATCAAGGTGAGTTTTTGTCTGGGAGGAGTGAAACATATTTCAAATTTAAAACCATATTAAAAAATGGTGGAGCATCTCTTGAACTCCAGAAATGATATAAAACAAACCTAAATTGTTCCATGTTTTTCTGGGTCTTGTTTCCCTGTAACTCTCTGGATATTCTACATTAACTTCCTAAACAGAATCTTAAATTCCTTCATAATGAAGCACATCTGTATAATAAGACTACAGTATAATTTATAACCTAGATCTTTAACCAGGCTGGGAATAAATTATCTTAAAAGGGATTGTTTGAACCTTTTCGTTTATACTACTTAGAGGGGAGAAATCCATGCATGGATTTCAAGAAGGTTTATACTTTGAAGGCTTTCTACTAATTTTATTTTTTCTTGATTTTTAAAAAAATTTATTGAGGACTTAAAACTGTAAAACAGTGGCTCAGGTGGTCCTTTTGTCTGATCTCATCTCCCATCAGGACATAAATGGCAGAAAAATAGGTTTGACAATAGAGCAGGAGTGGAATCAATAAGGAAAAAAAAACACAACAGGGTAAAAAAATCCTTTCATTAGAGTGAGGAGATGAGACCTCCTCAGCTTTGGTTTTGCCTCTGCGCCTTGGGACTAGACTGGATTCTGTCCTCTGGGTTCCTCACTGTGACTGAGACAAACTTCACCCGACTGAGAATTCTTTGGATGAATGCAGTCTGCTGGCTCTGTCAGTGCCTTTGGATAATGAATGAGGTTTGTTTCTTGCCTTGAGGGAACCAGGTGAGATTTCCATTGTTTGCGAGGCGCAGAGGAGGATAGGGGATGTTTTTATTATATTTTAAAGAAGCTGCTTTAATCACTTTATTACAACATTTCTGTTTCCAGTGCTGGGAATGGCATACCTAAAAATATTCTTACTGGCTCATACAGATAATTTAAAGTTAACTCTGTGCCTTTTCCTTTTGGGGCTTCTTTTTAAACACAAATCTAAAAATGGTTTTGAGGCATTCATAATTCAATATATTGTTCTTAGCAATGCTTTTCCTTTTGGTGCCTTGGGTAGTTGTTTTTTTTTTGCCAGGAAAAGAATTCCAGTGAAGATTTTGAGATGAGCTTTTATCTATGAAAGAAAGTTGTAGTGTCACTGGGGCTTATCCTTCAATCAAATCGGAACGGAATCATGCAAAGGGCAAGTGAAACCTTGGGATTACACTGTGAGTTATCTGCTTACATGAGGAGAAGGCTTTCCTCATCTTCCTCTCTTTACCTCTGGCTTTCAGCAGCTTGGATCTCTTAGCCAGGGCTGCTTCTGAGAGCTGGGAGAGGCCAAGTGCAGTTTTCCAGTTCAGTAGGTTGGACGTGTTGATTACTTTTAAGGTTATTTTGCTTTCAAGATACTTCTTGGGGCTTTTTTTCCTGATTGCTGATGCTTTGAAAGTTCTAAACAACCACTAGGATGAAGTCAGTGATTTAAATGTGACTTCTCCAGAGGAGCCCTTGGACAAGAGGTGAATCTCTAGAATGATATGCCTAAGAAAAATATAGGGGGATATCAGACGTGGTCCTCATGCATCACACAGTCCAAGTGGCACAATCCCAATTACTTTTCCTTGCAGGTCACTCCTGGCTGGTGCCTGACCTCTTTGCAGACCCTGGCGACAAATGACCTTCTAATGCCGTGCTGGCGGGAAGGTGATTTGTGTTATCTAATGGGTCTGTGCCCTCGTCCCCAGTGCCTCGTTAGAGCGCCCGGCGCGGCGCTGCTGCCGGCACCGGGAGCTGTGGGAGCCACCATCCATCAGTGTCAGTGCTGGGGGCTGCTGCTGGACACACCAATCACCCCGGGAGCAGGGCAAAGGCAGCCTGCAAGGATCAGATGGAACGACCTTGGAATCTCTCCAGCGGCCGCTGTCGGATCAAAGCGGCTGGAAGCACGAGATCAGCGTATCGATTCCATCCTGCAGCTGAATTCTCACTGTGAAATCCCTGCCAGGCAGGGGCTCAAGGCTCCCAGACAAAGGGGATCGATCAGGGTCACTCGATGAGCCAAAGGCTTGGAATTTAGCCCCTCCTGCTTCATGGCAATTCCGCTGATAGGAACTTCACAACTTCCCGTCTTTTAACACAGTTGTGTTTGGGCACTTGGCTGTTTGCTGCCACGATTCAATTGCTGATTCAGGAGGGTGTTGGTGTTTGGGCATCTGCTGGTTTCTGTGCTGAACCAGTGGTCAAACCGTTTCTTCTAGGAGTTTCCTAATTTTATATGTCAGAACAGCCAACTTCTTCTTGTCCCAGAGCATATGAAAGCACTGCAGCGTTCCAGAATCCATGTGGATGGGGTGGGAAGCCAGTTCATGATGGGAGCCACCAGGTCCAGATACTTCCAGAACTGATCCAGCTGAAGAAAACCATCTGAACAAGTCAGATCCGAGCTTAAAAATTCCTTTTGGAGCTGGATCCCTTCAGAAGTGTACACAGATAATTAATGATAGAAGCTGCTCCATGGCTGGAGCCCCTCTGCTCTGGAGCCAGGCTGGGTGAGCTGGGGGTGCTCACCTGGAGAGGAGAAGGCTCCAGGGAGAGCTCAGAGCCCCTGGCAGGGCCTAAAGGGGCCCCAGGAGAGCTGGAGAGGGACTGGGGACAAGGGATGGAGGGACAGGACAAGGGGAAATGGCTTCCTACTGCCAGAGGGCAGGGATGGATGGGATATTGGGAATAAATTGTTCCCAGAAAAGCTTCCCAGAGAAGCTGTGGCTGCCCCTGGATGCTTGGAAGTGTCCAAGGCCAGGCTGGACAGGGTTTGGAGCAACTTGGGACCGTGGAAGGTGCCCCTGCCTGTGGCAGGGGGTTGGAATAAGTTTGTCTTCGAGGTCCTTTCCAACCCAAAACCTTCTAGGATTTTATAATCACAGCAGTCACCTAAGCAATGGTGTCTGAGGCACAACTGTGGGATTAGGAGCTGTTTGATGTGGAGTTTTTGTTGGATGGAAAGTTGTAAGGAGCCAAGAACTCATCTGGTGAAGACATTTTTCAGCCTCTTAATGATAGAAAAATGTCCAGAACTGACCTTCGGGTTTGAAACAAATGGTTTCTTTGGTTAATCACTTATTGACTTGGTGTCCCTTCTCTTCAAACGATTCTCGGATGCCTTGGATGTAAATTCCTAGAGTGGAATGACATCTGACAACTCTGTGTGCCAAGGGAGGGAGGAGAATCCACTGCCCAGCTGAATAAGCTATTTTGAAATTTAATTGCCTCAATTTCTCAGTTCTGTGCCCTTCCTCCTCGGATTGTGGTTGGACTTATTTTTTGGCTGTTAGATTTTGATCTGCAGAGGGAAAAGTGGCTGGAGACAACTTTTGCTGAGCAGTGAGTCGCTTCTGCCCCTCACCTTTCAGCTGCTTGCTATGAACTCTGCAAGCTGCCTGTTTTTTTGACAAAAAGTTCCTTCTTGGCTCCTGAATTGTTTGAGATTTTCCCTGGCTTCCTGTAGCACAGCTGTCAGTGTGTCCAGTCAAAGCAAACCCCATTCTCAGCATTTCCTCCCCCATCTCTGTCCCTCCAAGGATGTGATATTGACCTTTTTCTTGGAGTTATTCCAGCAGCATACCAGGAATATTTTGGCCTAAAGGATATTGCATTGCTGACTAATGCTGCCCTGGACAGCATTCGTGTGTGGAAATTTTTCCAAGAGATTAAATTAACTCACTAGATTAAAAAAAAAAATAATCAAAAACCAAAAAAAAACCCCCCAAACCAACATCTTAATGAAACAAAGCTGAAGTCTTGAGTGTCTTATCTGTTCCCTGGGCTATAACCCCCGGATTACTTACCCAGTTGTTTCCCATCTGGATTTTAAGCAGCTGGTAGTTCTTGTCTCCGTGTATTACCTTGTTCTGCTTCTCCCTGCTGAGCTTCATTTGCTTCTTGAGGTCATTTTGGCATTTTCCAAGATGAATTTGAATTCTGAGTCTGTCCTCTCCCTTGCTTGCAATCACTCCCAAATTAATGCCTTCTGGGAACTGGAGAAACATACGGCCAGCAAGGCGGAACAGAAATCAGAGATACAGTGGGAACTGTGGGCTTTCGTTCCTGCCAGGATTTCTAAAAGGAGTCAGTTTGGGTTTTTTAAAAGGAGGAATGGCAATGCCTCAGTATTCATGGAATTAAAACTGTGAGCAGTTGGTGTTATACCGTCTTGATCTGGTGCCTGTCAACATAAACCTGGGTCTGTTCAGAGAAGAAATGTCTTGGAACTAAGTCCATTACGATGCTCTCTCCAAATGTTGGTTGAAGTGAATATTTTAAATATAAACAAGCCAAGTAGTACCTTATTTCCCCCCTCTTTTTGTGAAATGCGTGAAGGTAGGGTAGGGAGGCTCCAGGAATAAACAGAACATTTTCGTATTTTATGATTTGTGGACAGATCCCATCCAAGACGAGTCACTCAGAAGGGAAATATTTTCTGGAACACTTCATTGTCCTTCAGGGGTCGTGAGTTACCAAAGCAAATAATTTCCTGGGTGAGATTGGACCCGTGAAGAATTAAATGGGACTGTTTGCATCAGTGACCACGTGAGGAAAATCAGCTTGTTTGTGGTGCTGCAGATCAATTCCTGGGATTCAGCCTGTGCTGCAGTGGGAAGGGATTTGGTTTGCTTGTCTGTGTCTCCTGAGGATTGTCACTGGGCCTGGAGTGAATCCCTCCTCCCCTCACAGCAGCTCGTGGCTGTTTGTCCTGCACCAGCTCGAGCTGCTCAGCACATCCATGGGACAAATTTGAGTAAGGGATTCGGGAATCATTCCCATCTGGGATGTGCTGCTTCTGAAAACCTACTCAGTGAAGGGAATATTTGCTCTGCCTTTGTGAAGGCAGCTTTTTAACTTAATGGGAAACCTGATTCTGCCTCCAGAGCAGAATATGTTAGAAATTCACATGGGAATTCAGATTTTGACATGGGAAAATCTCATCTCTCCGAGGCTGTCTGCTGGGTTTCTGTTTGTTGAGCCCTTTGTCAGAGTTAACTGAAGATTTAAATGCTGCTTAATTGGGATACTGGAGATTTTGGTGACACTCATGTTAAGATCTAAAACAAACCAATAGACCCCCCCCAAAACTCACCCCAGAAATCATGGAATGGTTTGGGTTGGAAGGAACCTTAATCTTGCCTTAAATCCCTGTGTTCACTGGATGGTCACCCTGGCAAAAAACTAAAATCCTTGGAATATTGCTTGGAGAAGACTAGCTCTGCCTCGAGCACTCTTTCTTACCTTTTATCTGCACATGCAGTGTTTGGTGTCCAGCACAAGTCACGCACAGTTCCTCTCCTCTGCCACTGGGAGATGGCAAATTCCAGCTGCAAGGAGGTTGGAAAAAACACTGGGAGGTGATGCAGCCCTGAGTAACTTCAGTTTTTTCCTAAATAACTGGCCTGCAATTAAGAGGATTTATACACATCAAAATGTGGCAGCTGGAGATGTTCCAGTTCCTCTGTATCTGGCTGATCCCTCCAGGTGAAGATGTAGGAGAAGGAAAAAGCCTAGAAAGTGTGAGTTAGGCTTTGGCCCAGCTCTGCTGTGGTGTTGGTCTTAGAGGAGTAGAAAATAAATGTTGCGTGGACGGTGGGGTTTTAAATTGAATAATTCCCATGTTTTATGAGTGAGAAGAACTGTTTGTTGCTAATAATTAGTTATGGGTGCTGTTAAATTCATTCTGTTCAACTAAAATTACTGAATGACTTGGTAGAAAACAGAGCAATGAAATTAATTTTCGTCTCAAATCACAAATATTTAAGAGTAATGCTTGGGAGTGATCCAGGGGAAAAATGGATTTACAATTGTAAATAACTGCTCTTGTCCTTTCAGGAAGTTAAAGTGTACACTATGGATCTGTTGGACACACTAAACCATTTTTAAATCACTTGCTTAAAACTTGCTCTGAAATTGGTCCTTGAATCCATTTTTTTTTTCCTTTTAGTGGGGAAGACTTCCTTGATCACCAGATTCATGTATGACAGCTTCGACAACACCTACCAGGTAAATTAATCCATGTTTTTGTCTTGTGTAAGACTCCTCTGCTGCCATGTCTTCCATTGCAGGAAAAGTCATTGCAGACGAGCTGGGGCACTGACCATGGAATTCCCAGTTGTAAAATCTTAATTTTAATCATCTGCCAGAGTGGCACTTCTGGGTTGGATTCTGCTCCAGGAGTTTACCTGCTGCTTGCAGCAGGATGAGCCGTGGTTCTAAAGGAATACCCAAGGCACAGCCAGGGAATAGCAGTTGTTAATTGTGCCATTTTTCCCCCCCACCATTTTCTACCAGACCATCACAGATCTAATCCCTCTGTGTGGGTAACATAACAGGTACCCAGCTCTTTTAAACAACAAGTTGACACAAGCTGGGAAATAATATAAAATGTAAAAAAAAAAAGGGAAATTTAGGATGTTTAGAAAGCAATTTTACTAATTGGCACTGTGCAGTCCAGGAGAACAGTCAGTGTTGCCCACTCCCAGAATTTAGCATGAGCTCAAAATGTGGTGAGATATAAAAGTGCTTCAGTTTCCTGGAGTGTGTCTCCTCCAAGCAGAACATGTTTCATGACTTGGTTACAGTTGGTGATGTTCTGGATACACGAAACTGAGAAAAATCTGTTCCCTGGTGCCTGGGAAGGTTTTTTTAGGAGGGTGGGAGGAGGAGGTAATAGAAAAAAGAAGAAAAAAGAAAGGAAAACGTGATTCTCCTGTTCCTCAGTGTCTACCCAAGGATCTCATTGAATTGAGAGATTTCCCTTCTGCCTCCTTCAGTAATTCCTCCTTGCAGCTGCTAGGAAAAAGGAGATGTGGAGTTCTCCCTAGATTGTGGGAAGAGCCACGCTTGCACAGTGTGGGAGGGCTGGAGCGCACGTCACTGCTCCTGAGGCAGCAAACGTCCTCACAGATTCCTCCCACTGTAATTGCATGGACATTGAAGGCATTTCTTCTATTTAAGCTGGGGTTTTCCCCCCTCCCCACAGTATTTTTTTTAGGACTGCTCCTTTTCCTTATTGAGTTTGTGTCCCAGTTCTTCCTTGGGGAGGTTTGAGCCTGTGTGCTTTAGGATCGTACGGGTGTCACCATGGAAAGGTGGTCTGATGTAATACATTAAATTATTGCAAAATACATTAAATTATTGTGGCACTTACAACAGTGAGAAATCCTAAGGGCTTTCAAGATAGCTTGAATTTAGGCATCAGTGCTGCCTGCCCAGTTTGGGTCAGAGCCATTCATCCAAACCCCTTGATTTTCCTGGAGTTGTGACTGAGGTGGGGCCATGCCTCCTACTGTGGTGTAGCTGGAAGAAGGAATCAGTCACAAAAGTTCCAGGAATGTGGCCAAAATCACCCTGCCTGTTGGTGTCAACCCAAAATAGACATTTTTGGGTGCCCAGGGTTCTCTGGAGACCCCTGAGAGCCCAGTGTTTATTGCCACTGCACATCACAGCCTGCTCATGGGTAGCTGGAGCGGGAGGTGAGTTCAGGGACGATCTGCTTGTTCTGGACATTTCTGGCAGATTTTGAATGCATACTTTTCTGAAAGCTATCATTTGAACATGGGGTTTTTATGTTCAGCTGTTAAAAATAGAAAGCTGCCATTTAATGAAATCCGTGCTGTGCATTGGATTCCTTTTGCTCGTTGCTGGATGAGAGGAATTCAGCTATGTCCCTCTATCTTATCAGTAAGAACTTGCTGTACTGTGTCAGAAACCCAAACACCTGGAATAAAACCGTGTGATTGGAGGTGTTTATTTTACCAGGAGTGATTCTCCTCCACAGACACGTTGGGAATGATTTCCTTTGTGCTGTGGCCCCACATGTCACTTACCACAGAAGATCTATTCTTGTGGAAGTCTGGTATATAGAGTGTGCTGGAATCCACTCTTTGGTAGTGCTGCTTCCCTGTGTTGTGGTAGGATGGGCTGGGTGAGGAGAAGGCTCCAGGGAGACCTTAGAGCCCTTTCCAGAGCCTGAAGGGGCTCCAGGAGAGCTGGAGAGGGACTTGGGACAAGGGATGGAGGGACAGGACACAGGGAATGGCTTCCCACTGCCATTAAGATGTTCTGCAGGAAACTCCCGCTGGTGTCAGGAAGTTTGGGTGCAGCCATGCTGCTTTAGGATGAACCAAACTCTAGTGGTTGTTAGGGATCATGTAGATGTCTGCCTTAATCTGCCTGGAGAAGTGAAGATCCATGGAGATATTTGGCAGCTGGAAGGAAGACAGGGTGCCCACATATCCTGGTTGAGCTGGGGGCACCTATTTGTCACATGTGTAAAAATCCCTGCTCCTACCCAAATAAATGTGTGGATTAAACTGTCAAGATGCATGAACTGGAGTCAAGCTTAAAACCTTTTGTACTTCAAGAAATTCTTCTGGTCGTGGATATATTAAACAAATTGCTTATCAAATCAAGCTATATCTTAAAAATAAGAAACCCAACCTGTTTTTCTTGCAGCTGCTGCTGCTCCTCTGAAAATCACTGCAGGTGTTCCGACATTTTTTTGAGAGCTCTTGGTTTTCTCATCTCTTCACAGGCAACAATTGGCATTGACTTCTTATCGAAAACCATGTATTTGGAGGATCGAACAGTGAGTAAGATTTTGTTGCTTTTTCTCTGTGAACAGTAGGAATGAGGACCAGCATCTGGTTTTGTGCAGCCCACACTTCTGAGATCACTGGGAAGCACAGGCTGAGCCTTCATCTCCCAGCTGCTTCCAGGCTGACAAGTGCTGTGGAGGCACAGCAGTGGGGATGGGAAATCATTGCTTGGTTTGTGCGTGCAGGGCTCTCAGGTGCAGTTTGGGAGTGGCACAAGGTGCTTTAGTGTCATCCTCCGGGCAGAAAGAGATGGTACAGATGATTTGAGGGGTGAGTGATGGTGGGAATCTGGAGAAAGGGGAGTGTGCTTAACCCCTTCAGCTTTCGATGCCACAAGACAGGAAGGTACAATACAAATTGCCAGATGTGGCCAGTTAATGGCTGGCTCCATCTTCTTAATGCTCCTTGTTTAAAAGGAAGGTGGCCTCTGATGGGTTCACAAATGAGACTAGTTTCCTTGCCTGGTGCAGTTTTAGCTCATCAAGTGAAATCACTCCTCTGTGCAAGCAAAGCTGTGGTTTCAAATGAGCTCAGATTCTTAATTAAGAAATTCAGCCTCAGTTGAGCTATTTGCAGAAGCAGAACTGCAGTGCTGCAGAAGCTTGTGGTACTGGATAAATTCCCAATAAATGGGATTGGATAAACCCCCAATAAATGGGATTGCATGGAAAGTGCTTGAAGGATGAGATATGCTTTCCATGGCCAAACTGGCTCTTGCACACCTTGCCGTACACCTTGCTTTTAGTCTGTCTTGCCTTTTCTTCCAGAACCTTGCTGGTAAGAGCCATTCAGCCTGTCTGTGGCTGTCACTTTGCAGTTTAGAGTTAAAATGAGCATTTTGTCCTCGAAAAAGTGACATGAGTAGCTTTCCCAGCTTCTCCACCAGCAACCATCCTTCATGCTGCTGGAGGTTGCGTGTGTGAGTCCTGAGGAAGGAGAGCAGAGCGTGAAACTCTTGTGTAGGGAGAACTGCAGGTGAACATTTCACTGAATCACTGAGGCTGGAAGAGCCCTCCAAGATCAAGTCCAACCATTCCCCAGCACTGCCAAGGCCACCACCAACCCACGTCCCCAAGTGCCACATCCACACACTTCTGAACACTTCCAGGGGTGGTGATTCCATCACTTCAGCCACAGTTTTCTTGTTGGTCCTCTCAGTTTGAAAGCTGAGCCGTTCCACTCCTCCCCTTTTGGAAGGGAAGCATTTTTTGGGAAGCTGCACCCTCCCCAGTCTGGCTGCTATTTCCCCTCAGGAGAGATTGTAAGGAGACAGTGTCCTGCTGCTCCCGGTCCCCAGGCACCTCCTGCATGAGTTTATCCTTTTTATTTAGCTCTTTTTGGGAAAAAAAAAAAAAGTAAAACATTTCTTTACTCTTTTATTTTTAGTGGCAGTTTGGCTTTTTTAATTTTCTCCCACCCACAGATCAGGTTGCAGCTGTGGGATACTGCGGGTCAGGAACGTTTCCGTAGCCTCATTCCCAGTTACATCCGTGACTCTGCTGCTGCTGTAGTAGTTTACGATATCACAAGTAGGTATTTTGCACTGGGTTTGACCTTTTTTCTTATTTTTCTTGCTTGTTTGACTGATTTTGTTAGGTACGGTTGCAATTATGGGACACAGCAGGTCAAGAGCGGTTCAGGAGCTTGATTCCTAGCTACATTCGTGACTCCACTGTTGCAGTTGTTGTTTATGATATCACAAGTGAGTGGGGGGAATTCTGCATTTCTAATACTCTGCCCTTTTCATCCTCTAGCTTAGCTTTGCATGTCCTCTCACGTCATCTGCTTGGGCTTCATCCTGGCATGACAAAAACGTGGTTTCTTTGCTTGTTTCACACAAGCCCCGTGGTTGCTGCTGTTGTAATGTATAAACCGTCTCACAAATGCCATTTTTAACCCTGCCCTATCCCATTTTCTTCAGTCCTCCAGTCCTGCCTGCTCTCGTTGCACTCTTCCATCTGCCCTTTGGTCATAACATCACCTGTGACTTTTGGTCTTCATGTCCATGGGTATCTGAATTCTCAAACTGGAGACTTTTGTAGCTTGCTCCACTTCATTCACCTTCCCCCACCAAACGAAATCTGGGCACGGGCTGGCGGGGAGAACGCATTAACATCACATTTTCCTTGGAATCAGCCACCCTCACATGCTGCGAGATGTAAAACTTACCACTAAGCCCTTACCCTTTAACAATTGCTCTTTCATTTCTTACTAAGGTATGTACATTTTTGTCAACTAAAATATTAGTGCTTCTTCAGCCCTGCTCCTTCTGTCCCTCCCCTCAGTCCAGACACCCCTTAACTTACCAGTTCCTGCATTGGCAAAGAGCAGAAATTCTATTTTAGGGGGACTAAACCTTCAGTTTCGGTTCTAAACCAGAACTGACTGAGAACAATGGCCTAATTCTCCACAAATGCATAAGTTCTTGTCCTTTGATTTATAAATACTAGAAGATTATGGCCAGAAATAGGGGCTTTACCTAGAAAAGCTCTAATTGTTAAAAATGGCACTTTCCTTTGAGCTAAAATTACAGGTTAGCTGTGAACTCTGAATTTTTTCCTGACCCAGCAAATTCAATATTGCCAGGCAGTAAAGGGAATTAAGACTGGCAAGTGATCAAGTCTTGGCTGTCTAGCACGCAATATATTACTTTGCAGTAGAAGCCATTAAAAAAAAATCAATACTTTTCAAGAACTGCTGCAGAGGTCCCCCCACCCCTTTTTAGGTACTGAAACTACTTTGGCTGCTCAGATGCTCTTTGTGTCACTAACTGGCAAATGCTGAGCTCTGTGGCAGCTTCCCTCCAACTCCTTTTTCCCTGTGGGATGCAACTTCTCAAGCACCGTACAGTCTGGAATTCTTACCTTGCAGCTTTTAAGGATGTAGCATTAAATGCCTGTGAAGAGGTTAAATTTCTGCTTCTGGTTTTGTGCAAAGATTTAGAAATTGTTTTGAAGGCAGAGATTTAGAAATTGTTTTGAAGGCAAGCGTTCAGTGCCACAGGAGTTGCTGCTGTGTTGTATAACCCTGGGATTCCCTAGAGAAAATAAAAAGTAATTGATTCAAGTGTACAAAATACAAGGCTGGGATTGAGGATTTTGAGAAACAGTGGAACTGTAGGAAGCTCTGTAGGTGCACAAGCCAGGAGCAGTGTAGAGTGCAAAAATTAATCCCCACTCCCCATAGAAAGCACTTCATGTTGAATTAAAAAATAAGGAACTGAAACACAGTGATAAGGCTTTTCATTTTAGGTGCTGTCAAAACCAAATTGTAGATGGAGTCAGTTCCCTCTGTGGCTCTGAACTCCCCTGTAATGAAGCACTTGCCCATCTGAAATTGATGCCAGAGCTGCCGTGTCCTTTAGTGGGGGAGATTCAGGGTTTCACTCGCTGATTCTTCATCACCCTCCTCCGCCGACTCCACAGAATGTGAAGCTTTTCTTTCCAAGTCCAGATGTATTTCCTGGTGAGCTGTGAGGGACACCTGCAGTGATAACCCTCTCCACTGTTCTCTGATAGATGTAAACTCCTTCCAGCAAACCACAAAGTGGATCGATGATGTCAGAACGGAACGGGGCAGCGATGTCATCATCATGCTGGTGGGAAATAAAACAGATCTAGCAGATAAGAGGTATGGAGGAATAATACAGCTTTCAAATGCCTTTTTTTTATACTCTGCTGCTGTTTGCTGTTATTTTAGGGAGTATATTTAAATGTATTTTTTTCTGGACATGGCTGTGACTAGAGAAATCCCAATTTTAAACCCTCTTTCTTTTGGCTAAGCCAAATTTCCATCGCAGTGCTATGAATGAGTTGAAAAAACATCACCAACCTGTACAAATGTCAGGAGAGAAGGGATTGTTGACTGCAGCCCACACCAGTGCATGAATAAACTGGTTACAAATATTTGTTCTTAATGATGTTCTGCTTAATGGGTGGAACACATATCCAGAGAGAAACAGGACAAAATTCCTCACATACGAGATGGTTACATTTGGACCTTTGTTAAAACATTTTGGTTTTGATGATTATTTTTGGACTGTATTGCTGATTGTTCAGACATAAAAGCACAGCTTCCTGGGCAGGGATTTTGGGGTGGTGAACACTTGGCTGTTCTGCTGGAATGCTGAGTTCTGCTTTGGGGGCCAGGTGTGCCATGGAAGTGAAGTGGTGATACCTGTCAGCAGCTGTGCATTCCGTGCAGGAAAAAAAAAAACTTTAAATGCTTTCAGATAAAGCTCTTTATGGGTTTTTTTTTTTGAAGTGTAACAAATCTTAATTATTAAGGTATTTGTCCAGGTTTTGGGTTTTTTTTCCCTAACTCTGTGTTTTCTTCCCCAGACAAGTGTCCATTGAGGAAGGAGAAAGGAAAGCCAAAGAGTTGAATGTAATGTTCATTGAAACTAGTGCAAAAGCAGGATACAATGTAAAACAGGTGAGTGGCTGCTGTTAACACACCATTGTTAGAGGAGCACTTCCCTGGATCTCGGGAATCCTTGGCAAAGGGGGCCAGTGGGAATTGTAGTCCACACACAGCAGGCAACACCTCAGAGCTGAATTGTTGGCTGGGGTTCTGAAGGATCTCTGACCTTGCATCACATGGTTTGGGACTTCCTTCCCCTCAAATAACAGGGGAGTTTTGGAAGCAACTTTGTGA
Organism: Cyanoderma ruficeps; assembly: GCA_008694505.1. NCBI lineage: Eukaryota > Metazoa > Chordata > Aves > Passeriformes > Timaliidae > Cyanoderma > Cyanoderma ruficeps. The sequence continues at coordinate 909,522 of VZDJ01000330.1, read as the reverse complement.
GTACAGAATCACACCTTCCTGGGTTTTTGATAATGCACATTTGCTGTTTAGACTGGGAGTGAGACACAAAGTTGGGCAAGCACAGGTCTGAGGACCCTTTGGGATTCTGTTTCACTGAATAAACAAACCAGTGAAGGAGGAGCGTGATGGCTTAAAATGCTTCCAGTGCACAGGGAGACAGAGCAACTGCTGTTCCCACTCTGTTGGGAAGGCACTGGAAGTGTCAGCAAATGTTCCTGGACAGCCAGAGCTGTTTATTTCTAGTAGATGACGAGTTGCTTTTGAATTGGGGAAAGCAGTGAAAGGTCTTTTCAACTGATGGAACTGCAGAAAAATGAGGATTTCTGTCCTGAGATGAGCTGTGGCTCCTTAAATTCCGACCTAGAGAAGACATAAATTCATGGGTGTCTCCACAGAGCAGACAGACATGTGGAATGCCGTGTTCAGCTCCCTGTCCCCCAGGAACAGAAGGCCCTGGAGCTGCTGGAGAGAGGCCAGAGGAGGCCCCGGAGCTGCTCCAGGGCTGGAGCCCCTCTGCTCTGGAGCCAGGCTGGGAGAGCTGGGGCTGCTCCCCTGGAGAGGAAAAGGCTCCAGGGAGAGCTCAGAGCCCCTGGCAGGGCCTGAAGGGGCTCCAGGAGAACTGGAGAGGGACTGGGGACAAGGGATGGAGGGACAGGACACAGGGAATGGCTTCCCACTGCCAGAGGGCAGGGATGGATGGGATATTGGGAAGGAATTGTTCCCTGTGAGGGTGGGGAGGCCCTGGCACAGAGTGCCCAGAGAAGCTGTGGATGCCCCTGGATCCCTGGAAGTGCCCAAGGCCAGGCTGGACAGGGCTTAGAGCACCCTGGGATAGTGGAAGGTGTCCCTGCCCATGGTAGGGGTGGCACTGGATGGCCTTTAAGGTCCCTTCCCACCCAAACCGTCAGGGTTTCCATGTGTATGGATGACATTCCATGTATGTTTTATATGTGTAGTTGCACAAATGGTTTCTATGCAGAAGGGTACCAGGAGTAATGAAATAGGATTATAAACTACTTCATGTTCTAGACAGGACTGAAGAGTCTGTTATTAAAATGTCCCTTGACTTTGTCTCTAAGTAGCAAAATGATTCCCTATATAATGGGATAATTATAGCAGTGTTAACTCAGAGCTGTTCCACTGCATCACCCACCATGGACGTGTTGGCTTCCAGGGTCCCCCAATTAACCTGCCACAACAGAGGCTGCCTTGTAATTAAGGTTTGGATCCTGTGCTGCAATCCTTAATGAGTGCTTCGACCTGGGGGTGTGCACTGAAAGGAGTGATGATGATGATGATGATGGCGGAGCTCTACGCTCCCTCTTTCCTTGAGGAGTTTCTGTGCCCTGCCACATCGCCAGAGGTTCTGTAGCCAAGTCTGTGAGGGAGTTGTGGCTTTCAGGGCCAGCTGGAACTCTGGTGTGCAAAGATATGAGTGGATATTCAAAACAAATCAAAAATGGATTTTCTTGCAAGTTTTGATCGGTGTGTAGCAGGCGTGGACTGGGATGCTCAAGGATTTCAAAACTATTCTGTATTCTAGAATATTTGTAACTCTCATTTTTATTAGTTTAATAAGTAGCTGTTTAAGCAATTATCAAAGGACAATAATATTTTAATACCATCACTTAGATAGTTCTCTGTTTCCTTGCAGCTTCTCTATTAAATTGTGTGAATTTATTTTAGTAACTTGGCAATAAATTCTCTCCCAATGAAATAGGAAAGTACAACTGCAGAATGAATCCTCTTCCCATAACCTGTGTAAAGTCCTTAATAAGCTGAATGCAAATTTGACCTTCCCATAACAGATAACTTCTCTCCACCGTATATTCTGATCCTGCAGAACAATCACTGTCTAAGTTAATTTTCACACAGAATTTTCATCCAGAAGCAGCTGAATTTCTTGTCCTGCTCGGGGAGGGAATGGCTGAGACTTTTCCAGCTGCTCCTCATCAGTGGGCATCCAGGGGACTTTTGTCCTTGAGTGCTGCTTTTAGCTTCTGGTTCATCCTTTTCCGCTGGAAGGCAGCACAGATAAGAGGGAAGGGCACTGCCTCCAGCTCCCTGCAGATCCAGAGGGCCTGGCATTGTGCTGGGACCCCAGTGGGTGAGATGCTCTGCACTTCCAACAGCAGCTATTCCAGTGCCAGGATCTTCTACCAGCAGAGAAGCAGAGGGGACCGTGCTGCTGCCAGGCTTTTTCTGCCATTCCCTGTGTCAGGAGAGGGGTGAGCTCTGAGGATGGCACCTCAGTGCTGGGTGCTGTTGGATCTGTGACTGCAGAGCTGTTTGCATCCCCAAGGTCCTTCACACCGACTGTTCCTTCAGGCTTTGGGCAGGGGGTGTTGAAAGCAAAACGAGTGGATATTAGGGAATAAAAGATTAGCTTTTGGATCCTGCACAGACGGATTGCCAGGGGAGCCTTAAGCTGGAGAAGTAGTTGCTCCTTTTAATGCAGAGAACTGTAGTCTCTGATTCATTCTGTCAGCCCTGAATAAGCTTTAAAAGACTTTGCGATTCCTGCTCTGTTTCGGCAGTCTGTATTTCAGGGAATCTTATTGTTACTCCGTGGATTTCATGCCCAGAATATGTCAGGGTTCATTTTGCTGTCTTGTAGGAAGAGAGGGGAGGGGGAGCCCTTGAATTCCTCCCTCCAGCGGTACCTGGCACACTCCACGCTGGCCCTGGAAGAGCCAGGGGATGAATGTGGTCCTTGGCAGAAGAACTTTCTCACGGCAGCGGCGCTCTGAGCACAGCCCCTCTGCGACCCTGTTCTCACAGAGCTGGGCTCTTTCTGCTGTCTTCTGATTCTTATCCATCTGATGGGCAAGAATTATCCTCAGAGCTGCAGAGAATGAGAATGAGGGAAAGATTTTTGTTCGCTTTGCGTTGGGGAGCAGGTTTCTTGCCTGGCTTTTCCATCTGGACTGTGATCCTCCTGTCCTTTCCATATTGCTGCTGGAGTGTGGCTGAGAACTGGTTTATGCCTGCAGTTCTTTGTGACCCTGACCTGTTGGGATTTATTGGCTGGAGTAGCAGGAGAGGCACAGTTTGGCAAATGACTTGAAACTGATGGTGAGAGATGAGGCTTTTTTCCAGAGTTTCTATCAGGAAGCAGATTGCAGAGTTGAACACTGAGAGAGAGTTTGGGTGGCTTTTAGTCTTTCAGCTGCTGCATTTAACTCCTGCCTTGGAAAAAAAGTCCTGGATGCTCATCAATACTTGTGTTTTTATACCCACACAAACATTTAAACATGTACATGTGTGTACAGACACACACTGGCTCGGGGCTGACAGCACCAGGAAGCTTGAAGGGCCCTGTGGGAAGGCTGCTTTCCAACCATCAGGAAGTTTCCCTAATTGGATTTATTCACATATGCCGGGGCTGATAAGCAGAAGGTTAATAAGAAATAAAGTTGATTTTTCTTAGTTGCCAAATTATTATTTTTAGGCTGATAATTTAGGGGAGAAATACTGCTAAAAGCATCGTTTTATTCCTGGTCTTACTGTAAAGAAAGGATTACTGCGTTTTAAACAGCCTTTCTGTCAGCAGTGTGGTTTAAGTGCAGGAATTCCAGTTGGTTCCATCAGCTGAGGATTTTTTAAAGACTCCTCACCCTTCCTCTCTGTGGGCATGTTGGTTTAGGTAGAGTTTAGCATCTGGAATTTCGTTACTTCCTGGCTGGCTTGTAAGGATTTCCCTTAGGTTTTCAGAGAGGCTGGAAGGTCCAGGTGAAAGGCAAAGGTTCACGGAAACACAGAGGTGGGGGGTGTACTAAGCTTTTTTACTTTGGAGCTGTTGGCTGAAATTACGGGGACCGTAAATTAGGGAGTTACGTCAAGTTCCGACTTCTCAGACCCCTCTCCTTGGCTCAGATTCCAGTGTGTGCCGGATTCCTGCCAAGCAAGATCCCAGACAGACCTGGGGGCTTGCTCATGGTGAGCTTGGAGGGGGCTGTCCAGCCAGCAAAGTCATCTTGATTGTCTCTCCAGCACCATTGGGATGCTGGGAGCCCAAGTGGGGAAAGCCCTTGGGGCCCACGGGGCCGGTTGGGTACCCCCATTCCTGATGTAAACAGGCTGGCAGTGGCTTGGCTGAGTTTTCTACTGTGGAAAGTGGGTCACTGGGAATAAGTGGTTTAGCTTTGTGTCATTTGAGGAGAGGCAGGAAAACGTGCAGTAATGGAACACGCCGGGCCTGACGTCAGACCCGCACCACGCGATCCGGGACTCCCGCGCCGCTCCGGGGATGCAGCGGGAACACGTGATGGAGGGAGGGCGTCCTGTGCAGGGGGGGACAGGCAGCTGGATTCAGGGCAGCTCTCCTGCATTAACAGTGGCCACATCTGAGGGGTCCTCACCCAGAGGGCGGAGGAAAAGCCCTGTGGTGGGAATTACAAGTCTGAAGCTCAGGGGCAAAGGTAGGAAATGCAGGAGGGGGAATTGGTCCCTTTCCATCTCACCTCCTTCGAGTGGAATGAAACCTTTAGGAGAGTTTGGAGCTCAGACCTTGCTGGGAAACTGGAGGTAGTATTCAAGGCTTTGGATGCATTTGTTTTGTGCTTTGTGCCCTGATTGTGGAAGCAGGATAACCCGGGAGTGGGCACCAAAAGATGAGGATTAGGTTTGGGCATGTTACTTTGTTTCATAGGAGCCTGAGCCACAGATAGGTGAGGCTTGGAAGAAATCCTTTCCATACCTCCCATTTTTTGACACTCTTCCATGTGTGTCAGCTTGGCCGGTGCAGTGACAGGCTCCTAGATGGTGTGTTTGCCTTCATCAGCATGTTCATGGCTCTCTGTAATCCTCTGGGGAGGTACCAAAATCTAATTCCCACCTGCCCTGGGGGAGGTTTTTGGGGTGCATGGACATCCCTGGCAGGTGTGAGGTGCAATGCTGGATCCCACCCATCCTGTTTGCAGAGAAGGTGCAGGAGGTTTGCTGCTCGCAGCTGTCTGATCTCCACTAACAAGAGCTGTGCTTTGCCCTTTTCTAGGAATAAAGGTTATATTTGGTGTCAGGATTTTGGGGCTGAGCAGTGTAAATAGTGCTGGGGGATGTGTTGAATCATTGTTTGAACTGTCTCAGCCGGGGGCAGCCGTTGTTTTCATCTGTTCCCTGTGTGGTTCTTTGCAGCTTTTCCGACGCGTGGCAGCTGCCTTGCCCGGGATGGAAAGCACACAAGACAAAAGTAGAGAAGACAGTATCCTTTCTGTGCCTGTGCCAGGCCTTCCCCTGGACGAGGAAAATCCGCTGCAGCCCTCGCTCAGCTCGTGGACATCCCAAAAAGAGGGGGAATAGGGGCAAGTAACCTTGGAGCAGAGGAAGGAGGATTGGTGGGTTGGAAGGCTGGGAGCAGGGGTGTTGAGGGTGGAGGCAGCAGGGGAAGGAATGGTGATCCAGAAGGATTCTTTGCTTGGTGCTTGAATGTGTGGAAGGTGGGAGAAAACAGCTGCAAAGAGGTCTGAACAAAAACCCCCGTGGCTCTTGCAGATCTGACTGACAGAATCCAAAAATCAAACTGTCCTGGAAGGGACCTCTGAAGGCCTCTTCTCTGACCCTCCTGCTCAAAGCCAGGCTGACTCCCAAATTGAGCCAGTTTCTCCAGGTCACATTCAGGGAAACTTGGGAAATCTCCAAGGATGGAGATCCCATAACCTCCCAGGGCAGCCTCCCAGGCATCCCATAACCTGAACCCCAGGCAGCATCTCTGTGGTGGGAGGGAGAAGACTCAACTGATGGGATCAGTCTCAGCCAAGGGAAAGCAGGTGGCACAGGGGGTGGAAAAGGCTTGAAAAGCAAGATGGCTACCCTGGAATGACTGGCCTGGCCAGGTGGGTGTGCTTGGAATAGTGGCTTTTCCAGGGTTGTTGGTTTTATTTGCAGCAGGTGTCATGGAGCTGGTAAATAGAGGAGAAAGTGTGCCTTGGAGGAAGGAAGTCCCAGGAGCTGTGGGACTGGGACAAGCCTGGCCCTGAAATTCCATCAGAGCATCTGATGCATGGGGAAAAGAAGGATTTGGGAAGCTGGGGATAGCAGCTGCTGAGGCACAAGCTTTGTGTGATAGGGATTTGAGTCATGAGAAATACTTTGTTATGCAGGTCCCCAAAAGGTTAATAAACCCCAAAAGGTTTATTAATAGGGGGGGTAGAGTGCACAGGCAGGGGCTGTGGCAGGGAGTTTGATCACCAGTCTCTAAATGGGAGTGCCTTTAGGGCACTGGGAATTGGGCTTCCTGCAGCCTGCAGATAACAGGGATGGATAGCATCCTCTCCTAGGCAGCTGCATTAGGATTAATGGGGGCACTTTCTCAAAACATGGAGGGTTCAAGGATCTTGACCCATTCATGCTCTGAGATGAAGCTGGCAAGGCTCATGTCAAGCGTCTCCAACCTAAACACACTTCAAGCTTTAAATCAGCCAAATGGACCAAACATTGGAGATGAATTGCCGGTCGTCTGTTTCCATTTCTGTGTTTATTTTCTCCAAACCTCTTTAAAAAGCAACTCCAACCCCCTAAAGAAAGAAGCTGGAAGTACCAGCTGTGTGATCTCTTTCCCTCTGTGTTCTCTGATAAGGGCAACGCTGGAGACTTGTGGTGAACAGCTCTGAGCTGGGGATTAGCATTCAAAGCTCCTCCTGGGAAAGGCTCCGTGAGGCTGGAGCTGTAGGGCATCCACTGGGAATTTGAGTGCTGCAGAGGGAGTCGCTTATCGCAGGCAGGTTCTGAGCAGTCAGCTCTGCAGTGACCTTGTGGGACATCAGCTGTCACTGGAAGGGGGAATTCAGGCTGGTGGCAGGGCTTTGCTGGCTGCTGGGGTGAGCAGAGAGGTTTAGCTGAGCAAGGGAGAGGTTTAACAGAGCTCTGCAGTGGTGCCCAGGAAGTGGGGGAGCCCCCACTCCCAGAGGGATTTAAAGCCATGTGGATGCGGCACTTGGGGACATGAGGTACTGGTGGCCTTGGCAGTGCTGGGGGAGCAGGTGGACTTGAAGATCTCAGCGGGCTCTTCCAACCTGAATGATTCTGTGGTTCTGCAGAAATGGTGGTTAGACCCTTCAGTGTGTCCATGCATCTTTAATTCCCACAGCAAGACATCAGTGGGATTTCTGGGAAGAGCAGAGTGGTTAGAGACAAACATTGGGTTCTGACATCGTTTCTGCTGCAAATTTAGTGTGCCAGTGCCAGGGCAGGAGGGGCAGGTGAGAAGCCTTTGGTTTGGAGCTGGTCTTTCTGAGTATTTCAGTGGGAAACACGAAAGTGCCATTCCAAATCCTGCTCTTGGTAGGGAAACAGAGTTGGAGACCTGTTTGCCTTAACTTCCTCCTTCCAGTGATTGACATAAAACTGGAAAAGCCTCAAGAGCAGCCTGTCAGTGAAGGAGGCTGTTCCTGCTAATACCATGTGGCTTCCACCTTTCTCCAGAACATCACTGCTTTCCCTCCCTGTCCTCTTCATTGACTGCAGTGTGAATATTGGCTTGAACCTTCCCCTTTCCGTAATAACGTATCGCAGTTCATCATCGCTGGCTGTCTCGTGGAGATGATCTTTAGCTTCACAAGCACACCCCACACACACACACACACCAACAAAATGTCAGTGTCTTCATTATTTATAAGAAAAAAAGAAAAAAAAGCCAAAATAGTCCACCGTATTCTAGGTATAACTTTAAAAAAAAAAACCAACAAAAACAAAGGCAAAAAAAAAAATCCAAACAAAAAAATAGGTACAATTTCTTAATATTTGTTCCTTTTTTAATATGTTATGATATTGCACTTTGAAATGATGGCAACCGAGTAAGTTTGGAATTGGACCTAGACGAGATGTATGTGCAGAAGAAGGCTTGCAAATCTGACCCATTGGATTTCTCTCAGAAACTGGGAATGCGTAGACAGCAGGCGGAATCGCGGTGGGAGGTGGCAGATGCCGAGGGTTAAACGCTTATCCTTGATAATTAAACACAAATTAACCCCGAGCTCTTAATTGCGTTGAGCAGAGCGAGTCTGCCTGGTGTCCAGGCCCAGCCTGGCCTTAGCAGGGGTTTGACACCCCCGGCTGCTGGCGCTGGGAATTCTCGCCGAGGCAGCGGGGACACATTTCCAAGGAAGCATTGCAGGGAAATACGGACGGGCTCTTTGGGATGAGTGGCTTCTGGAGGATTTGGAGGGGAAAGAAAGGGTGGATGTGCATTAGCAAAACACTTGCAGGAAACAGGGACATAATGTTTTGAGTGCAAAATGAGTTTTCAGAGCTTTTTTTTTTTTTTTCCTTTTTGAGTAGAACACCAATGAAGTGAATTATTACTGCCCAAGAGATGGGAACCTAAGGGTTCAGCTGTTTGGAGGAGAAAGCATTTTGCTTCTTTGTTTTTTTTAGGGGAAATATTGAAATCAGGACTGGCACTAAAACCTGCCAAAGCCGAGTGAAACCGTGGAAATTTGGGAGAAAGAGGGAAGAGCAGCTGGCTGCCCCAGCAGAGGGGGAATGGCACCCGCTTTTCCAGAGCGTGGGCATAGGTCGGTGGGGAAGGGGTGTTTACTTTGATCCTACAGAATCCTAGTTGAGACATCTTAGATGGAAAGGGAGGGACCTGAGTAGGATGGAAACCAACTTCTGATTATGCAGATTTATGCCTTTATTTTTTAGCTCTTTTTTTTCTTCCTTNTTTTGCTTTTTTTTTTTTGTTCAGTCTTCCAAGTTGGTTTAGTTTGGTTCTCTAGAGCTGTATAGTTTGGTTAAATAATTAGTAATTTAGTTTTCTATGGAATTAAGCTCACGATTAACCCTTTTTTCTTTGATATTTATTTCTCGGCTTTAATTTTTTTTTACCCTTTTCAGTGCTGATTTTGTTGTTTTCCTTTGGCTGAGGAATCTGTGTAGAGCTTTGCTGATGTTGCGAGATGTAGCTACCCGAGAAACACGGAATGGAACACACTAGAAGTGCACCCTTTTAATCTTTACTAGTCATTGTGAAGTTGCTGTGTAAGTTAATAAACACAATTGTAAATACATTGTTTGCTGGGCGACTCTGGCCGAGTTACAGTGCAGGAAGGAATTCTCGAGTCTGTGTTGCGATTGCGAATTAAATGGACAATTGCAAGGGAATATTCAGGCTCCTCCTTGGTTCTCTTCTGCCCCTCTCTCTACCATCTAAAATAACCACCCTGGGGGAGAGGAAGGGAATCGTCCTCACCACCACTTTCCCCAGGAAACGGGCATAAAAGAGTTGGAATTCTTCATTCCTGAGGTGAATGCCAGGCTCATGCCCTGCCCTGGGTTTCTAGCAACTCTGCACAACAATAACTTAAAGGCAGAACGAGATGTAAAAGTGCTTTTCTAATGCAATATTAAAGGCGAATTTTTTTGACGTGGCATGTCTTGAAATAAACATCAATGATATGTGACAAAGGATCATTCTTTATTTAAAAGAAACTCTCTGGGGGAAGGAAACCTGGCTGCTTTTCCTTTGTTGTACTGTTCTTAACCGTGCTGAAATGCTTCATCCTGCTGCTTCTTCCTTTGCTTTGGTTTGTTTTTTTCTCCTTTGGTTCTCCGTGCAGCTTCTGTTGGTCCTCATTTGGCTGTCCCCCACAAGCACATCCTTTTTTTTTTGCTTGCTTCTGATAGAACCAGCCCCCTCTGCTTCCCACAGTCCCAAGCTTTAAGCACTGGATTTAAGGAGCTGGCTTAGCCCATATGGGCTGTGATGGACCAGCAGCCTGGATGCTTTTCCTGGAAGACCTGGGAGCAGGTTTGTCCAGAACTCGCTGGAAACAAAGGTGTGGAGAGCAGCGTTCCCACAGCTCCGTGTTCAGCACGGCCGGGGGCTGCAGGAGCACGGACGAGGCCCCTGGGGCTGCTCAGCACAGCCAGGTACGTTCAGTGCATGTCCTTGCTGATAGCCTGTGCTTAATGTGACCACAGGGCTCAGGCCTGTCCTCGTCCCAGTTCTCCAGAGAAAACACGCTTCCAAGGTGAGCACAGGAGCAACGTGGTCTTTATATTAATTTTTTTTTGTTGTTGTTATTTTTTTCTTTGCGCCATCCGTCTGTCAGGTTTTAGATTTTAATTTTCTTTTACTCCATGGACGTGGCCAGTGGAACCATGGGAAAAGATGCTTTTAATGCTGATTTTTGTGTGATTTTTCGAGTGAAGGTCTCGGCTCTGTTTCTTTTCTCCTCCCTACTCTGGCTTGCTCGTTGTACAGTCCATCATGCAGCTATTCCATGCCTCACGTTTTGTCTTGATAAAAGTAGTTGAAGAAATTGTGTAAGGGGAAAAAAAAAGGTTCCTTTTCTTCATGTTGGAATGTCACTGGTACCTCAGCTCTGTTTGATAATATGAACCAACCAGAACAAGAGAACAAATCCTTAGTGCTTGAACTAAATAAATACCTGTCTCATTGGAAAGCTCTGGGTCTCTTCTCTCAGCACGTCCAGCGCAGCGCAGGCGGGAGGTGCAGCTCCTCACGGGGGGCTGAAGTGCTGCAGGAGGCTTTTATGAGGGCAGGAAGGGTTTTGGGGGGCTGTGTTTCAGAGGGGAGGTGGTGGAGGGCTGTGTTTGCTGTTCCTGCGGTGTCTCTGCGATTGTTTCCAGCGCCCGAGGAGCGATGCCGGGGCCCGAGCCCGGCCTCTGCCCGCTGCAGCTGTGCCTTTCTGCTCCTTTCCCTCTCCTTGCATCCAGCTGCTTCCTCTGCTCCCTTCCCAAAGGCACCTTGTGCGGCCTCACCACTGCCTCAGCTTCCCTGGGACACGGGTGCAGCAAGCCCAGCTTCCCTGAGGAGGATCCTCCTCAAGCCTCCTTCTTGCTGGAGACGGCAGCCGGGTCTGCGGGGCCGGGGAGGTGAGTAACAGATGCTCTTTGGTGAGTTACCCTTTGCTTTCCTGAAGGAGAGAGTCGTGGAATCACAGCATGGTTGGGTTGGAAGGGACCTTAAAGACCATCCAGTGCCACCCACTGCCAGGGGCAGGGACACCTTCTACCAGCCCAGGTTCCTCCAAGCCCCATCCAACCTGCCAGTCGAGAAGGGGAATTACCTGGATTTGATGTGTGCCCAGGCCTTGGTCTCTTGGTCAAGCTCTTCACTGTTAAAAGGACCATGAATAAATTGGTCGTGAAACTGGAAAGTAGTGGTGGAGATGTGCTGGAATTAGGGATATGGGAACAGTCATGAAGGGGGCATGAGTTCCTGGGGAAGGCTTTTTGTCACTGGGGGGAGCTTCCGTTCCTTGTAGCCGGCACCTGCAGGTGCTGCCCTGGCCGGGAGCCTCTGGAGACACCACTTTCACCTCCTCGATCCCTCCTGGTTGCTGTCGTGGGTAGCCTTGAAACTCCCACTTCCACTGGTATCCCAATTCCCAACTTCCCTCTGGTGAAGGGCATCTGGGTTAAACTGCAGAGACGGGGCTGCCGTGGAGCAGGGAATGGGCAGGGGGCCCCACCCGCTCCGGAGGCTGCTCCTGTCTGCAGTGGGTCGAGCACCCTCTCCCAGCCCAGCTCCAAAATCCAGGAGGGAGTATCTGGCTTGGCTTGGAGGGTGCTGATGTCTTCTTTGCTCGCTGGTGGGATCGGCTCCCATTTTTCCAGGCTGGAGGAGCTACAGCATCCACCTAGCAGCATCTGCAGAGCTGCTGCAGCAGCCGAGCCGTCTCCTCGCTGCAGTTCTGCTTCCAGCGCCCGAATCCTCAGCAAACCAAAGTGCAAGGGCTCTCCCTACCTGCTGCAGCAGCACCTTTTTCCATGCTGGGCATGTCCCAGCTCCGGAGGAAGATAAATGGGGTGGGCAGGCTGCGGCACGGGCTGCCAGCGCTCCCGCAGTCAGGGAGGCAGCTGCAAACACCCGGACCTCAGAGCAGCCTCTCCCTCCCATCTGCGCTGCCACCTCCTCTGCTGCTCTCCCGCTGCCTGAGCCGGCCTTTCCAGGCTTGCTGGGCTTGGGGTTTCACCAATGGAATTGTTTTTTCGTCAGTTTAAGGGATTTTTCACCAATTGGCAAAAATAGCGATTTTATTTTCCCCCCTCTTTAACCATTTTTCCCTTGCCCACCCTGGTCCAAGCGCATGGTAAAGTCAAATGCTTTTCATAAAATATTTAGGATCCTCTTGTAGGAGCAGAATGAAGCTGGCTGCCCAGATAGATGCTGGAAAAGCCGGGCTCGGGTGTGTCGGGAATTAAACGCCTGTGGAATTGCAGCTCTGCCCTTCCCGGGAGGATACGGGGTAGGGAAGGGCTGGAGGCAGCTGGGTGATGATGCTCCTGCTGCCCCACAGCTCTGCCCTGCTGGGTTGGGAGGGAGGGGTGCTGTTTCCAAATGGAATTTTCCAGGCTTGCCACCTGTTTCTGAGGGTTTGGGTATAAATTAAGAGCCATTTTGAGTGCTCGCTGTCGGCCACCCGGAGAGCACGTCTGGAACGAGGATGTTATTAAAGGCTTGATTAAAGTTATTGCTAATTAAAGCACTGAAGTGTCTCTCCCACTCAGCCAGTGGGTCCTTGGATACAGGGCAGGGAAAGGAGAGAATGGGATTTATCGATGCTCCCAGCACTGGTGGTTTGGCACTGACCTTTCCTGTATTTATCCCAGCATGGGAAGGGGGGGCTATATGGAAACTGGAGCTTTGATCCTGACATTTCCTGAGCTGCTTGATTTCCAGAGAAGTGGGTTTGGGTCACAGCGAGGGTCACGTGGCCCCCAGCTGATTCCTGTGCCATGGGATATTATGGGATTCGTTTTCCAGGAGATTTGTGGCCATGATGGGCATTAATGGCTTGTGCCTGCTCCTTACTGCGGATCCCGTTTTTCCGAGGGGTTTTGAAGTTGTTCTGAGCTTTGCTCCGTGTTTGGAGCTTCAGCAGCTCTCCCTGCTGGGAGAGAGGAGTGCTGCGAGTCTGGACTGGAGCTGGGAATGGAGCAGGTCAGCCCTGATCTCTGTCCCTCAGCGCTCCTTGTCCCTCTGGTCCTACCCAGCGCCACTCTCAGCCGGCACCACCAGCTCCTGGGAAGCCCCTCCTGAGTGGAGCAGACCAAGCCAGGTACTTTTATGGGCTGTGGTTCTATTGTTTGTGCTTCCAAAATTACTTATATCCTATTTAATTGCTCCTTCATTTAGCTCCCTAGTGCAGGGCCTGCCTGCCACCAGCTGTTCCCACCGGCAGCGTGAAGACCCCGGGAATTGCTGCTGCTGGTCCAGCACTGTCCTCGCCTGGATTGCTCCGTGTCCCTGGATCTCTGGGAGACCAGCACAGCAGGAGAGAAGCAGGAACAGTTTGGGGACGTTCAGGTACTGCAGAGACGAGGAGCATGGTGTCTGAGCTTGGGAAAAGGAGCTTTTGCAGGTCAGGAGCTGGATATGGCATGGGAAGGACGAACAGTATCCTTCTCTTCTCCAGCCCTTGGGAGCTGGGGTTTGTGCTGGAATTAACAGAGGGATGGAGGAGCTGAGTCCCTGGCTTAGAAGCTGGGAGCCAGGTGTGGCTCCTGCTTTGCACAGATCCAGGGATTCTGTTCAGTCACCTCAAAGCTAAAGTGGAGCTGGCAGTGCCTGACCCTGTGCTGGGCCCTTCCCGAGCGGAGATGCCTCATCCCCTGGGTCTGTGATGCCAAGGAGCTGCTCTGCCAGCACACTATGGTGGTTCTCTTGCACAGGAGCAGGATTTTTGGGGCAGCTTGGTCCCTTCTGTGTCTCTTTGGGACCACTGTGCCACACCCAGAGGCTGGAGGTGCGACCCCAGAGCTCCCGGTTGGAAAGAGAGGGAGGCAAAGGGGAGCTGGTGACATCCCTGGGCAGCTCTCCAGGGGGACACAATCCTTCCCACCCCCAGAGGTGGCTGAGGGGCTGAGTGTTCCCTCCTCATCCTCACTCACCCACAGGCCAGGGCTGGTTTTTCGCTGCCTTTATTAGACTTCAAAGAGGTTTTTAGTCTTTTTTTTTCTCTTCTCGGGAGCGGGTGTGCAGCAAGAGGGAGGCAGGGAATGCAGGAGAGGATGAGGATGGTGTGTTGGGATATCCTAATCCCCCAACGGGCACAGGGGTGAACTGACTCAGGGCTCTAAAGGCAGGAGCAGGCTGGGGTGCTGGTGTCACTGGTGGTTTTCTATCCAGCTATGGGGTTTGTAATTCCTAAATTCAATGTCAGTCGTGGTTCCAGGATACCATCCTGGCTCTAGGGGTGACACTTGGCAGCTGTTCCTCACCTCTTCCATCGCCCAACCAAAACCCTGAGCTGCTGCTTGTCCCCTGACCGTGTGTCCCCCCTCAATCCCAAATCCCTGCTGTGAAGATCCCGGCTTGGCTGCCAGAAAGACTCCCTGCTCCCCATGGAGAGCTGCCCTTCTCTCCCTCCCAAAAGTCAGGGTGAACCTGAGGATGCTGTATGTCCCTCCTACTTGGCTGGAGAGGTTGGGATAGTCCCATGGCTCTTCTCAGCCTAGTTCCCAAGGGTTTAACTCCAGTTCCTGAGGGGTTTTGCAGCATTTCTCCAACTTGGCCAGGCCCAGGGGACCGGTGCAAGTTGGAGAGGGGTGGAAATCCTGCAAAGGTTTTCATCCTCCTTAATCTTTTACCCACCTCTTGAAGATCCCTGTGGTTGCCCCTGTGTCAGCTCCTACTCCAGGGCTGCAGCCTCTCCCAAAAAAAAGCCCTTAAAAAGCCTCTGCATTGTGGAGTTCACCCAGCCAAAAAAGATCCAGTCAATTCCCCCCCAAATAAAGCCCCTCTTGCTCCCAAACCCGGTATTTCTGCAGCCAGCTCCCTGTGGAGATTTGGGATGGGGAAGCTCTGCCAGCAGCCCTGGCAGCTCCCCGGGACCTGTGCCAATGGGAATCGGATGCTGTGGGGTTCTGGAGTGGGTTTTTGGGGGGCTCTGAAGCACTTGGGGGTTATTTAATGCAGAAGCTGGGGCTGGGAGCAGGGCGTGTGTGGGAGTCTGTCCCCAGGGTGTTTTGGGGAGGCTCAGGGGGGCTCGGGGCAGGTTCCAAGGCAGGGCTGGGGAGCAGAGGGGGGGCTGTGGCCCAGCCTAAAACCAGCACGGCATCCACATGAAGGAGCCCAGGGCGGCGCCGGTGGCGGCCCCCGCCAGCAGCCCCAGCGCCATCTGGTCCCCGGAGACGCGGTAGGGATCCTCGCGCACGATGACGTGGGTCACCCCGGGAGCTGCGGGGGAAAACAGGGGCTGTGAGTGACAAGGGGACAGCCTCGGGCACCCCCCGGGGCCACCGGGCCACCCACCTCCGTACTGGTGGCCGTAGTGGCCGGAGCTGATGTAGGCGGCCTGGTGGGAGTCCAGGGGCACCGTCTGGTAGTAGTCGTCGTCGTAGGGGTCGTACACGTGCACCTGCAGCGGCGTGGGGGAATCTGGGGTCAGGCTGCGGCTCCCAGTGGGGGAACGGGGCCCTGAGGCCCGTGGGTGGGGAATCCCAATGGTCCCAAGGGCTGGGGGCAGCCTGTGCTCAGGTCACACTGACTCTGCCCCTTCCTCGTCATCTTAGCTGTGTTCCTGCCACCTTAACTCTGCTCCCATTCCCTTCACCTGTTCCTGTCACCTTAACTGTGCCCCTACAACCTTAACATTGTCCCTGTCACCTTACCCATGTCTCTGTCATCTTAGCTGTGCCCCTGTCACCTCAACAGTGTCCCCATTCCCCTTAATAGTGTCCCTGTTCCCCTTAACTGTGTCCCTATAATCTTAACATCATCCCTGTCACCTTACTCATGTCTCTGTCATCTTAGCCGTGTTCCTGTCACCTCAGCTCTGCCCCCATTCCCCTTAGCAGTGTCCCTGTCATCTTAACAGTGTCCCTGCTGCCATAACTCTGCTCCCATTTCCTTCACCTGTTCCTGTCACCTTAACTGTGCCCCTGTCAACTCAACTATGTCCCTGTTCCCCTTACCTCTGTCCCTATAACCTAAACATTGTCCCTGTTGCCTTACCCATGTCTCTGTCATCTTAGCCGTGTTCCTGTCCCCTCAGCTCTGCCTCCATTCCCCTTAACAGTGTCCCTGTCACCTCAACTCTGCTCCTATTGCCTCTAACTGTCCCTTTCACCTTAACTGTGAGTCCTTGTCACCTTAACTGCGTCCCACCGCATCAACTCTGTCCCCATTCCCCTTAATGGTGTCCCTGTCACCTTAACAGAGTCCTTGTCTCCTTACCTGTGTCCCCATAACTCTGTGTCCCTGTCACCTTAACTCTACTCCCGCCATCCATCCATCCAGTGCACAGTCAGTGACAGTGGCTCTGTCACCTGCCATCAGTGGTGGCATCCAACCCCTTCCCACCTTTTTCCCCGTGGCTCCAGGGACTTTGCTCCCTGTGCCCCGAGGCTGCACCGAGGGTGTTGGGGAGCCCCAACAAGCTCAGTGTCAGCCTGGGAAGGAGCAGGGTTGGGGTAACCTCTCCCAGCCCAAATCCTGGATCCCAAATCCCGTGCCAGGTTGGTGTCCCTGCTCAGGGGGGCGAAGCCTCACCGGGGTGGATTTAGACTCCAGCACGGCCATCTTCCAAGCACTGCAAACAAAACAGAGGCACTCATTTTTGGTGGGTGCTGGAGCGGTGGGGATTGTCCCCTTCTCCCCACAGGGACCTGGATGTGGCCATGGGACAAGCACTATTCTTTAATTCCCTATTAAATGAGAGCTGGGATAACAGCTGGGATTGGGAATGTGCTGGGAGGTGCCCGACACCACAGGGATGGGCACAGGGGCAGTCCCTGGGAATGGCCCTGGCTAAAACAAGGGCAGGCAGGAAAATGACACCTAAATTTGGGAGGAAGAGCACATAATGGATGAATTTCCACTCAGCTGAGGCCAAGCTCAGCAGATGAAGTTCTGCTTGGCCACAGCTGAACGTTTCCATCCATCCAAGTTCAGCTGAACGTTTCCCATTTCCAATTTTTAAAATTTTTATTTTAAAAAAATCAATTTTTATAAAAATAAAACTATTTTTAAAATTTAACTTCTAATTTCTTTTAGAAATAAATAGAAGTGGAACAGTGCTAAAAAGGCCAGTTTGCCTCAATCCACTGAGGGCTTCATGTCCAGACTTTTTATTTCCAAACAGTGATGAAAACTCTTCTCCTCAATCAGACCAACAGGGGATTTCTTATCCATGAGGAAAATCCCCCATCAGGAGACCGACTGCTTAAAAACAGCTGCTTTTGGCTCTGGATTATTCAGTGAGAACCCCAAATCTCCTGCACCTTTCACCCTGCACGTGTGTTTGAGAACACGGGCTGGTGGCAGGTTTAGCCAAGGGTGGGATGTGGTGGGAGCGGGACAGCGCTCCCGTGCCTCCAGGCCCTTTCCAGGCTGGGATAATTGGGATGGAAAAGACGCTTACACGGCGTCGTCCTCGCTCTCGGCACACAGCGTGGTCTTGGAGCCGTCCCGCAGCACCACGGTCAGCAGGCAGTCCCGGCTCCTCCCCTCGGGCGGCTGCACGTCTGGGAAAGGAAAGGACGGGGTGGGATTCAGCCTCAGCCAAGGAGATGCCCCAGAGACCCTCTCCGGGCTCCAAACTCCCCCTGGCACAAGAGCTGGTGGGTTTAGTGTTGGCTCCATCTCCACGTGCAGGATGCGGTCAGGATCTCACAGGTTAAAAGCCAAGACAAGGAATGAGCTGATGGGCAGAAACCTCCACCCCCACGGCAGAAAGAACATGGAAGGGCAGCAAACTGCCAAACATCTGCTCGAGGCCACGAGGCTGAGCTGCCTTTGCTTTGAACTTGCCAGAGTGCACCCGAATTTTGTAGGAACGGGAGATGCTCACTGCTGGAGTGGGATCGTGAGCTCAAGCAAGAGCAAAATCTTAAATCCATGAGGCTCATGTGTCTTCCCCGGTTCTGCAAACTCGGCAGGACCCTCCGGTGAGCACAAAGCTGTGGGATTGTGCTCCCACCACCGCTCCCAGCCCGAGAAAGGCGCTTTGTGCGGAGGCCGTGGGCTGCGGGGCCCAGCCAAGCTGCTGCTTTGTTCTCCTTGTTTGTGCGAGACGTGAGTGATGAGTCAGGGCCGTGGGATCCTGTTTGTTACAAGCACAAACCAGGAGGAGAGATCCCTCCTTCCTCTCTTCCTCCCTTCCTCCCTTCCCTCCTTTCTTTCCCTTCCTTCCCTCCACCAGGAAAAGCACTGGCAGAGATGGTCCAGCGTCTCTTGCCTGGGAACAAGGAGGGGTGAATGAGGCAACCTGGGTTATTTTGGGGGTATGCTGGATGGGCACAGGTGGAGCATGGGTTAAGAGGGGTGCAGCCACATTTGGGACGGGGTTGGGAATGCCGGGCTCAGGAGCAGGGGCTGGGCTCACCTTTGCACTCGCGGCCGATCCTGACGTCCCAGCAGCTGTACTTGATGTGGATCCGGCCGTCCATGTCCCGCTGCGTCTCATCGTGGTAGTAAACCAGGCTGCCATCCAGGTAGAGGACAAACCAGTTCCTCTTCCAGCGGCGCAGGATGGAGCCTGGTGGGGCAGGGAGCAGGTGAAGGGCCCCAGCGAGCCCAGTGGGACACGGCCAGCGCACTCACCAGACCCGATCTCATCCCCCAAACTTGGATCCCTCCAGCTCCTGTGAGCCGCTGCGTCCCACAGGACACCTGTGCCTGGCATGAGCATCCGGGGCAGCGTGACCGGGTGGCTTTAAATGGGCAAAGGCTGCCAAAAAAGCCATCAGGGCACTGGGTGCTGCCCTGCTGAGCGGATGGGAGCAGATCCAGCCCCGGACACGGAGCCATGTGTGTTTTCATGGCAGGCAGCCCCCCTCTCCGCTTACGTAAATCCGCGAGCGGCTGAGCCACAATCTCCCTGCTGCCGTGGATTACCCGCCCAGGTCGGGGCTCCTGGTGTCCCCCACATCCCCCCTCTTCCCAGCAAACCTCTCTGGGTTTTTTGGGGGGGCTCCCAACCTGGAAAGCTCAGTGTGGCACTTACTCTGCCGCCAAAGCCAACCGCTCTTCACCAGCGCCATGGCTGCCGCAGGCTTCACCGGATCTGCTGGGATGGGAAGAATAATGGGGTTAAAATAGCAGCTCCTGCCTTGCCTCCGGCTCTGCCCGTGCCTCCCACCTCCCCACAGCCTCCGGGGGCGAGGTGGGATGGGGATTCACCCTTGTTGCTCCTGGTATTTTGGGGGAATGAGCTCAGCGCCCGGGTTAATCGGGGTTAGGCAGACGCGGGATTTCATCATCTGGGAAACATCGCGAAGGAGACACCCCGGCCACCTTTCTTTCTGCCTTTAATCTCATTGGGATTTAGGGATTATCGTCCCGTGGAGGTAAATGGAGAAATCCGGGCCACGCAGGAAAACAGGCAGTGCTTCCCCACAGCCCCAGTAACTTTCCATGCTAAACGACACCTACACTTGTTTATTTTCCCTGCCTGGATGGAAATTAGACCTTAATAAGGCCATGAAGTCATCGCTCCCCGGGTCCCCGAGCAGAGCCAACACCCCAGGGACAGGCAGGAGCCGTTCCCTGGCCACGGCCCCCATATCCACCCATCAGCTGGGAATCCCAGCTCCCAGTGATGGGAACCCTGCACCCTGGGATGGCCTCCAGGATCTCCCACCAGCTCTGGGGCACGGCAAGGCACAAACACCCCCCCAGGACCTCTGTGCCTGCGTGACCGAGTGCCTGAACCCCTGAGTATCCAGGTCCGCATGGAGTTTGCAGCCTTGGTATCATCACCCGTACTGCCATATCCCCGGGCAAGCACAGCCCCATCCCCGGGCACCCTCATCCTCCTGCCCTGGCACCCCCATCCCTCTGCACTCACATCCCTGTGCCGCCCTCATCCCGCTCTGCTCACAACCCCTCGGTACCCACATCTGGTGCCCTGATCCCACATCCCCTGGCATCTTTTCCCCTCGGTACCCACAATTTGTGCCGCCGTTTCTGCCCCCCTCGGGAGCCCGCACCTCCGAGTGCCGGCCCCCCGGGTTCTCCCCGTGCCCCGGTTCCCCACCCCGGGTCCCCCCNCCCCGAAGCCGCCCCGCGCATCCCTCACCGGGCGGAGGCGGCGGTGCCCGCTGCGGGATGCGCTGCGCTCCTCTCCCGCCGCCCGACTCTGCCCGCCCGCGCGGCTCGCCGGGAGCTGTAGTCCGGCAGCAGCATCCCCAAGTGCCGGCCGCCGGGAAAACCCCCCTTTCCAGCGCTTTAGCCCCAAAAAGCCGCTGCCCGGCGCCTGCGCGGCGGGGATGCTGCCGGGCTGGTGCCGTCGGGAGCGCCCGTCGTTGATTCAGCAGCTGCGATCCTCACCTTCTCCTCAGATCCCCCCTTTTCCAGCAGCGTGGGTGCCCTTGGGAGGGGGCTCAGCCCCGAGTTTGGGGCTCCGGGCTGGGGGGGCTGCTGCCTCGCACCGAGCTGGGCACGGGGAGGCAGTGCTTGGGGGATGAAGGATTTTCCTCCGGTGGTGGGAATGGGTCCTAGAAGGTGTTTCATGCCAAAAAGCATCAATCAGGAACAACTCAAGTTTTAAGCACCAAAGTGCTCGTCTGAAATAAATTTCCACGTGGAGGGAGCAATCCTCTGTGTCAAAATCAATGCCTGTCCTGGCTTCTGCTGGAATTAGAACCGTCCCGGGCTCCGGGACATGAGGTTGGATTATTTGGGGAAGTCAAGAACCAAGTCAGGTGAACAGCTGAGGCTGAGCTGTTAATAAAAGATGTTTATTGAGCACATGGCAATGCTCCATATATATATATATATATAAATTCTATTCCAGCACGTTTTTCAATGTGAAGGCCTTTCCCCTCCTCTCCCTCCAGCGCTGGCTTTACTGTGGCACACAACAGAAGGAATTAAATTAATCCAGCGGCCCACTGGATGATCCCAAAGGAGTTAAACTGGAATCACCCCCTTGTGAATCCCCCCACGGTGGTTATTGGGCTGCAAAACATCCTGGTGGTGCTGAATATTCCCAAAATCAGGGAAATTATTTGGAAATCCAGCTGGATTTGAGAGCGACAAAATCCAGAGACTTTGTCCTGTCATATTTTTCCAATGTGTCCGGAAAAAAAGTTCCTTTAGGAAGGGATTTAGGCTGAAATTTGGATTTTTCCTGGGTTATCCACTGGTATTGGACTGCCTCTCCACACATACACTTGTCAGTTTGGGATTAATTGTTCTCAAAACTTTTCCATTGTGGTTTTTCTCTTGGGAAGGAAATGGTGCCGGCATGGGACTTGGGGGGCTCGGTCTATTAATTTTTTTTGTCAGCTGAGGTGGGTTTTTTAATATTAAATAGGATAAATTTGGGGCATGCTAGGTGGAAATGGTGATCCAAAGAGACAGAAGATTACTTCCAGCCAGTGAAAGGAGAGGATGCTGTGTGGGAATACACTCTGTCCCTCACCCAGAAGAGCCAGATCCCGGATTTCCCTCCCATTTTCCACAGCAATCGGGTGCTGCTTAATAAAATCTGTGAACTTCGATGCCTCTGGTTTGTTTTTCCTCCAGCTTTGCCTGCAGTGGCTTGTGCCTGGTGGGGATCTCCCCCATCCCAGCCACAGCCGTGGGTTTTGGGCAGGAAACAAAGTAATTTTGAAACCCTTCCCACGTCTCACGAAATCCGTGTCTTCCACAGGGGGTCTCCCCAGATTTCGGTTCAGAGCTGAACCTGGGGACAGCTGCAGGTGACGCCGCCAGCATTTGCTGTTCCTCTCCATCCCCACTCTCATCCCAGGTCGGCACCTGGTTAAATACCCCCGCAAATCCCTCTGGAGGCTCCTTTTCCTGCAGCTGAGCGTGTCCCATTGGTGCCGCTGGAATCCTGCAGGAGACACGCTCCAGGAGAAATGTTCCCTTTCGGCATGTTTGTCATCCCCTCCGCACCCATCCCAGGGGTGGGTGACTCCCAGGGGAGGCGTTCCACATCCATGGCTCAGGAAACACAATTTGCAGCGTGAATCTCCACTGAAAAAAATCGTCACCAAACACCCCCCCCCGCCAAAAAAAACCCAACAAAAAACCCCAAACAAACAAACAAACCACCACACCAAAAGCAAACAAACCTCCCCCCCAGCAAATCACATGGAACAGCAACCAGAGTTGTGAAGGATCTGGAGTGGGGGGAGTGCCCTGCTTGTGTCAGCCCTTGGGTGGAGACCCGCAGGAATNCCCCCCGCCAAAAAAAACCCAACAAAAAACCCCAAACAAACAAACAAACCACCACACCAAAAGCAAACAAACCTCCCCCCCAGCAAATCATATGGAACAGCAACCAGAGTTGTGAAGGATCTGGAGTGGGGGGAGTGCCCTGCTTGTGTCAGCCCCTGGGTGGAGACCCGCAGGAATTCTCCATCTCTTCCCGAAATACTCCTTTCCTGCCCTAAACAGGGTCAGGGATTCGGGTGCGAGGAGAGCCCCTGGGGACGGCGGGGGGTCCTATCCCGCTACCGGCCGGCGGCTCAGCGCTCTCCGGGCGACTCGGGAAGGGTCTCCCGGAGCCGGGATCAAATCCCGGATCGCCGTGGAGCCCCACCAGGCACGTCCCGGTGGGATTCCCGTAGCGGCCTTCTGCCGCCCATCAGCCTTCGCGGACTACAGCTCCCGTCATGTCTCGCTGAACTACAAGTCTCGCTATGTCCGGCGGCCCTACCCCTGCCGTACTACACCTCCCAATACGCCCCGCGCCTGTCCAGGCCCTGTCGCCTTGTGTCCTTCCCCCGCCTGCCGCGCGGACTACACTACTCATGGCCCCTCGCGCGAGGCGGCCAGCGGCGGGCCGCATCGGCGGTGCGTGGGGCATGCCGGGAGCTGTAGTCCCCGCAGCGGCGGCGGCTGTAACGGTCCCGCTGGTGGTACTGCCCCCCCTACCCCCCCCATTCCCGGCTGGCGGCTGCGGGAGCAGCGGGAAGAGGAGGAGGAGCGGGAGAGGGAGATCTGCTGTACCGGCACAGGGGCCGCCGCCGCCCGAGCAGCCGCAGGTAAGGGGAGGGGAAGGGAAGGGGGGACACCCCCGGGTGACAGCGGCGGGAAAGGGGTGGCGGCGTGGGGGCACCGCGGTGATGGAGGGGGGCGGCCGGGGGCTGCCCCCCAGCCCCGGAGCTCACAGGGAGGGGGCGGTGGGGGAGCATCCCCCCAGCCCCGGGCGGGGAGCGGAGATCGGAGCCTCGGGGCGGGGGGACCCCGGCAGAGCCCGTGTCCCCCCCGGGCGCTCCCTCTGCTGTCCCCGGGGCTCCTGCCCCTGTGTCCCCTCGGAGCCTCTTCTCCCCTCGGGCTCTGTTCCCCCCGAGCCTGCTGTGTGTCCCCCCTCTCACGGACGCCGTTCCCCCCGCGGGCTGTTGTCCCCTGGAGCCCGCTGTGTGTCCCCCCGCAGTGCAGCCTGTTGTCCCCGCACCGGGCTATTCCCTCCCCCCAAGCCTGTTGCCCCCCAAATCTGCTGTCCCCCCTTCCCAGGGGCTGTGTCCCCCCCCGGAGCCTGTTCCCCCTCCCCAGGCTGACCCCCATCCGTGGGAATAGGGGACGGGATGCCCGGGCTGGGGGTGCCGAACCCCCCCAAAATATCCCGAGGGGCACGTGGGGCCGGCAGCAGAGATGCCGGGAATATTGACGAGCCCGCCGGCAACTCCGTGCGACGGGAAGGGCCGAGCGGAGCCGTCAGCCCTGTCCCGCAGCCCTCCCGGGGGGGTAAAATGCTTTTTAAATGGTTATAAAATGGTTAAAGGCTTTGCTGAGCGGGGGGATGTCGGCGCGCAGCATCCACAGGAATGAAAGCAGGGACATCCAGGTTGGGAAATGCAAGGCGGTGTTAAGATTTTTCTGCCTGGATAAAATGCGTATTCCGGTCGTTTTTATGAAAATGTGGATTGTTTCCTCTCCCCCTCTTTTTTTTTTTTNTTTTTTTTTAATTTCTTTTCAGTAATGATTGCTTGCATGCTCTGTTGTTGGCATTGTGGTGTTCAGGGCAGCGAAGTCCATCGCTATATTGTGGGTGAATAATGCCAAAAAGGAGCTTGGTTTCAGTCCTTTATAGAAAGCAGAGGAGCCTGGAAGTATGGAAATGAAATAAATATTCATTAGCAGAAAGAGGGTTTGTACCGGATTGGCTTTTGGGGACGTTTTTTCCCCCCACTGCACATCGTGATGAGCTTTCGGGTTATGGTTTGTATTTCCATAGGCTGAATTTTATTTATTTGGTGCTCATTATTGTCAAGTGCAGAAAAATGAGCAGGTTAAGGGTATTTTTCCCCCCCTCTCCTGGACAAAGACACGTTGTGCTAAGCAGAAAGAAACCCCAGAAAGATTCTATTTCTGCTTTAATCAAAATATGATTTAAGATGCAGTGGTGTGTTTATTTTTGCTGTTAAATAGTGATGGAGGAAGTCGGAGCCTTTTTTGTGTGCGTGTGTGTGTTTTTAAAGGAATGTGAATGATGGAAACATCTTTAGGGAAACATTTTGCTGGACTTGATTGCATCAACTGCATTATTTCATAAAATGTGAGCTGTGAAGTGGTTGTTGATTAGAACTCAAATTGAGGAGCGATGTTGAGCAATGTAAAGAAAAAGGAAATTAGTATGAAGAGGCCAAATGCTTATTTTCTTTTTCTTCAGTTCTTTCTGGTTCTGAGTTTTAACTGTTTCTTGGATTTTCTTGACCTTTATGGTTGAGTCTCTTTAAAAAAAAACAACCCCAAACAACGACTATGATATGTGTATTCTTGTTCCACATATACAGTTATTAAAAGGGCTGATATCAGCCAGCATTGTGGATTTTGTATTAAATTTATATTAAATCTGATTAACTTTTGTCCTGTAAGTTGCAAATACCAACTTACCCAGTTATGCATCCCAACTTTTTATTTACCAAAGCAAATGTGGATGTTTTTTAGAAGGAATCTTTCACTCTCAGATCCTGTGCTTTATTTTAGGGAACGTGGGATAAGTGCTACAGATAATATTGTTCAGATCTGTGGGGTTTGGGGTATATTCTTCAGCTGATTAAAATCTCTGTCTGTCAGCAAAGACACACTTTTTTGTGCAGGCAGATATATATCCTTTGGAACAAAGGGACTGGAGGCAAAATGTGTTTGGAGTTTGTTCAGAGGATATTCCTTGGAGTGAGAAACCTGAATTGCAAAAAAATTTACGTGGAATAACTGGGATACAGTCATTTAGGGAGAACATTTGTGGGGATGCTTTCTGATCCTGGCTGATACTCATCTGTCAAACTTGATGGTGAGCCTGCATTGCAGTCCGTGAACTACCCAGGGGGTTTGAAATCTGCATTAAAGTTTTCCTGGTCCCCATGATCCGTAACCCACCACAGGGATGACGGGGAAGAGCAGGGCTGAGAGGTGATGCTGCTCCTGAAGACATTTCTTAGGAGAGTGGGAATGCTTTGGAGCAGCAGTTCTGTGAAAGGCCTTCACTGTACCTGCACTGAAAGCATAATTAAAGTGATAATTGAATTGGGGCTAAATTGAATTATGCGATCTGCCTGGAAGAGCTCAGCTTGGACACGGAGGTGCAAAGGCAGCCACTCCAGGCAGGGAGGTGTGTGTGGAATCCAGGGTAGTGCCTGCTTTTGGGAACTTCTCCAAGGCGTGGGATTGGCACCGCACTCCCTGCCTGGGAAGTGGGACATTCACCGCTGGGATGTCGCCGCTGGGTCACCTGCTGGGAGAACTGTGGTGTGAGCAGAATTCCATCTGGCTCTGAATCCAGGTGTTCTGTTGCTGTTGCTGGGGCAGAGGTGTTCGGACCTTTCTCCTCAGGTAGTCAGAACCCTGCGTGTTTCCAGCCAGGGGCTCCGAGCCGATTCCCAGCTCTCTGGAAAGCAGTTGTGGAGGCTGTCGAAAGGGAAACACAACTTTTACATCTTCCTTTGTGAGCTGGCTCTTCCCTTCGGTGCGGATTATGATCTTCATTTGTCTCCCAGCCCTGCCTTTGGGGCCTGACGGTATCTGCAGAGGCCCCCGGTTTCCCTTTCCGCAGCACAAGTGCTCCGTGTACTTTCTGTTTCCTCTGCAATTCCTGGAGTCTCTCCGTGTGCCGGGGCATTCCCCTCCCTGGTTCTGTCCCAAATTAGCTCCCTCGTGCTCACTGACGTGCCTGTGCCCTGATCTTCCTCATCGGTTGGGCTCAGTTTCGCTGCTTCAAATCCATAAGTTCTCATGTTCAGTCCATAGGAATATTCGATCCGAAATGACTGCATAGGAAACGGCTCCTGTCACACTCTGTAGTATTTTCTTTTGGCTGTTTCCAAATTCCCATCCCTTGATCCCTTTCGATGCTACTGGATTCTCGTGCTGGCATCCCTTCAGTGAACAGATGAAGATTTGTGTTTCAGTGACAAGAAATAAAATCCACCGGTCCGATTTTTTACTTGTTGATGATCTTTTACGTCTCTGAATTAAAAAATACTGATTCTTAATCTGTCACTGTTTAAAACTGGGAATAAAATTTCAGGAGTTATTTCCCTGTGACTCAAATACCAGTTGGACAGACGCAGTTCTCCAGAGCTGTTTAAATTGTGTCACTTTCTTGTTCCTTCCACTCAACTGAATCACATTGTTCCTATTTTTGTGTCAAAAACATTGATATCCCTAAATACCAGGGAAGAATGTCAGTGGCAGGGCTGTGTTTATTTATGCAAATTCATAGAATCCCAGAAGGATTTGGGTTGGGAGAGACCTTGAAGCCCATCCAGTCCCACTCCTGCCATGGGCAGGGACACCTTCCACCATCCCAGGGTGCTCCAAGCCCCAATGTCCAGCTTGGCCTTGGACACTTCCAGGGATCCAGGGGCAGCCACAGCTTCTCTGGGCACTTGTGCCAGGGCCTCCCCACCCTCACAGGGAAGAATCTTTTCCCAGTAAAATTTGTCTAAACCTGATTTTTGGAGAAAGTGAAAATAACGTGATTGCACTTCCTGCCTGCCCACCTGGGCAGAGAGAGAGAATGAAATCAATGTGAAGTCATGTCTGTGATCTATATTTGGTGTTCTGCTCTGATTTATCAGCGCTTTTTTAGGTGGATAATCTTGAGGTGGGATTTTATGTTTGTTTGTTAGCTTGAAGGGGAAGCAACAGTTGGGAATTTCCAGGATTTTCTTTTGCTGAGGGCAGGTGTGCCATGGGTGTCTGAAGCAGGAATCCCAGACCTGTAATTAAGATCCCAGGCAGTGAAGATCCAGTTTTTAAGGCATAGCCAGCATTTGCAGATCTGAAATTTGTGGAAGCTCTTTATTTTTAAGAACCACGTAGGGAATGAGCTTCCGTTGATGATGATGGAGACGCACAGATTTTTTAGAGTGTGAGTGGGATTTGGATAATTTTTCCAGAGCTCCTCTGGGTTTTGTTTACTATGGATGTGCTGAAAACCCTGAGCACTGCACAGGAATTTCAAGTGACTGTGCTTTCTGGGAGGAAAAAAATATGGGCCTGCTTACGCTCCCCAGCAAACCATTTAGGAGATTATCGTCATAGGATTTATAAAAGCTGAAAAAAACCACATTCCCCTCCTCTGGTTTGTATTTGCTTGTGTTTTACCCGGTCTCTCCTTCCTCTCCTTGGCTGAAACAGTCTCATGGAAAACTGGAGAGTGGAAAAATGAAAAGTCAGAGCAGAAAGCTGGGGTTTACTGTGGCCTTGGTACGATAACTTTCTCAATAGGAAGACTAAAGCTGAAGTGTTTCTGTAGGCTGATCGTTTTTGCCTTCCTTGTCTCAGCAAGGGTTAGAGATTTGGGAGGATTACTGGGGACAAGCTTAGAGTACTTTATGAGAGGAAAAGTACTAAACTGGCAAAAAAGCCCCGAAGAATAGATGCCATCATGCCTGTTAGGCATGTCTAATTCTTTGATAAAATGGATAAAGATTGCAGACTGCAGCAAAAGTTAAAATAGACCATAACATCTCGGGGTCCGCAGGGTTTTTCCTTCTAATTTGCTGTAGAACTTAATAAAAAAGATTTGCCTCTTTTATGGCATCAGGCTCTTTATCTGCTGGAAATTAAAGCCCAGTGCTTGGGCTTCTGCTTTCTCTACTGTTAGATACCAGCTCCCTAAATTTGATAACAAGTGGGTTTTACCATTCTGAGTTTGGAAATGCATCCTGAAGCCTGGCGAGAAGTTTTGAGCGTGGTCTTCTTTTCCCCCATTTTCCATTCAATTCTTTGTACTTGGATTTATAGGCAATAATAACTTGCCTTTTAATGGGCAAGGGGGGTTTTGTGGTTATTTTAAACAAGGTTAAGAGTTCCCACAGTCCCATGGGCTGCCCAGGGCAGGGGTGGAGTCCCCATCCAGGGACAGATGGAAAAGCCACGGGGATGTGACACTTGGGGACATGGGTTGGTGGTGGCCTTGGCAGTGCTGGGGGACTCCATGACCCTTGAGGTCTTTTCCACTCTTTACAATTCCACGATTCTACCTTCTCCTGCCAATTTGATGGACAAAGTAAGATCATTCATTGCAGTTCCTGATGACATTTTACCCAGGATAATTGTCATGCCTGTAGGGACAGACAGGTTCTAGGGCCTTTCCCCTGCTGGAAAGTATTTTGTATGAAGCTCATGAGCATTTAAAATGCAATTACTTTGGAATAGGTCCCTGTGTAAACATTTGATTCTGTAGTAGTTTATTCTACAAATCATTTTCTTCAGGTTTCTATGTATGGTGTCACTTAATGAGACTTTTAATGGCTTTTACAAAATGATGGCATTCCACATATTTTCCGTTTTGCTCTTGACTTGACTTACATTCACAACACAAGTTTTCAAGCCTTAAAATGCAGTGCCATAAATTGGAGAACTGGGTTCTTTTTCTTTACTGTGGCATCCAAATCCCAGCTGTTGAACTTTCTTGGATAGCTGAGTCTTTTAATATGGATTTGGGAGCTTAAGAAAATATTTCTTTGTATGAGAATTTTTTGACGTCTTTTAAATTTGAGCCCTTGGAAAAGTAAACACGGCAGAACAGCCCGGGAGCATCTTGCCCATGTGGTTTTGCTTTCCAGGGAAGCTGTGCTGCTGGAGCAGATGCCAGGGACAGGGTGGGTTCCTGGGTGATTCCAGGAAGTGTAGGACATCTCCACCAAACGTGGCAGAATGGGGCATGGAGAAAAGGAACGAGTTTTGACAATGTGGGTGGTAAAACACTGGCACAGCTGACTGCCCTGGGAGGTGGTGGCTGCCTCATCCCTGCAGCATCCAAGGTGTCATTTCAATTAGTGTCTAACTATTGCATCCAAAAGCCAGTTCTTGTCTAAATGTCCTTTGATACCCAGTAATTTTCCTTTTGGAAGGAACTCTTAATTCCACAAGCAAGTGGTCCACTTAAACTCACGGCATTGCCTGGGAAGTGTTGGACAGGTTCCGCTTGAAAGCCTCTGGCTTTCCTATTTTGTTTCCTAGATTCCAGGTTTACAGTGGATCTCTGGAATGGTTCTGGGCTCTGGATGAAGCCCAGCAGAGCCCCAGTGCAGCTCACTTTGCTGGTGATTTCCCACGGGTGGCTGCTTTTAGTCATCTGTCCGTCGGCCAACTCGGAATCCGCTCAGCTGCCGTGTTGACACATACAGTGGTAATTTTTTAATTGGGATGTCATCCTCAAAAGATTGCCTGTAACACTGCAGCACTTACCTTTATCACCACGGATCTCCTCGGAGGATGAAGTCAGCTTTGCTCGACAAGGCCTATTTTCCATAACATTGACTTGTCATTAATATTGCTCCTGTTCTTTTTAAGGCCAGATCGAGTCTGATTCAGTTTTCCCTTATTTTGTCCAGAGCTCATGTCTGGCAAACGGATTGGTGTTTACTTGAGTCATTTTGTCCTCTCCTGATGTAGTTGTGTTTGTCTTCCAAATTTTCTTCTGCATTCTGAAAAATATTGCAAATGAGCCCTTGGGGTCTCTGAAATAGTGGGGGACTTTTGGAGGACTCTGTGGTTAAACATCCTGGGCTTCTGGGGCACCATTCCATGCTGGCATGCAGAGCTGGTAGAGACCTTGGGAGACTTTCCAGTCCATTCACCTCCTCGAGGCAAGCTAAAGGATGGTGAGGGAGGATGTAGGTGCTCCCTAGAGCATCCTTAATGAGTGTATTTCTAATTTTTCCTTAAAATCTCCCAGTCTCAGAGGTGCCAGCCTTATCAGGAACCTGGCAGTGAGCACTTAACCAATTTGGTTAAAAGCTTTTCCAATATCTTAGATCTTTTAGGAAGCAATTCTTGGCTGCGAGGGTGGGGAGGCCCTGGCACAGGGTGCCCAGAGAAGCTGTGGCTGCCCCTGGAACCCTGGAATTTTTCCAGGCCAGGTTGGACGGAGTTTGGAGCAGCCTGGGCTAGTGGAAGGTGTCCCTGCCCATTGCAGGGGATGGAATTGGATGATCTTTAAGGTCCCTTCCAGTCCAACCCATCCTGGGACTTTGTGATCTCTGAGAAATGAAGATACTTTGCTTCTTTGCTTTGCTGTTCAGAATGACCCATCCCCTTGTTTCTGCTGTCACTGATGGGAGCATGTTACATCCTCCTGCATTTTGTTTTCCTGGGCTGTGTTCTTATGGATCATTTTGTATCCAGATCTCTTTATTATTTCCTCAGCTTTCCTCTGTACTCTGGTTTGTTTACTTCTCTCTCTCCTCAGACTTGGCACTGCGTGGCCTTGTCAGCATTGTATAAAACAAAATAATGCTGGTTTCCACATGGCACTCTTAAAACAAACTGAAGTGCCTTCTTTTTTTTTTTTTTTGGCAATTCCATTGTATTGTTGACATTTTGCTTGTGATCCAAGATCCCCTTGGAGTTGTTTTCTCCTGTCCATCAGCCCAGCTGGGACTTCTCCACCTGCACAATGCACTCTGCTCTTTCTTGCACTCATCTCTATTGGGTTTCACCAGGCTGTTTTGGTTTGACACAGTTTGGTCTTGACCCATCCATGTTGTTTCATTTTGGCTGTATCCTGTGACTGCTTTTATAGAAACTGTTAAATAATCTTTCTGGTGTCTTCTCACTGATTGTGAGGGGAGTTCAGTCTCTGATTTGCCCCAGAAGCTTTTTCAGACTTCACTCTGGAGCTGTTTCCTTTTTGATCCCAAAAGCACTTTGAAACTTGCTGAGTGGATCATCTATATGCAAATTCCTTAATTTTTCCTCTGCGGCATTGTATTTGTGGAAAATCAAGTGATGCCAATTTTCATTACAGTTGGACTCAGTATCTTAAAGGTCTTTCCCAACCCAAATGATTCTGTGAGCCTGTGATTGTGTTGGTATTTCGTTAAGATGATAACTAAAATAGCACAAATGTCATACAGCTTAAAATCAATTATTGAAATCAAGACATTTTGCAATCTTGATTGAATTACTAAACTGAGAGTCTGTTCTTTTTCTGCACTGTCAAGGCTTCCAGTCCAGTGATTTCTGCAGCTTTATTGCTTGTAACGAGGCCCAGATCAGTTACTTGGTGTTACAAATTGTCACCTAGGATTTTGGGCAGCTAATCTCATGTAATTACTTGCAGCATGAGTTTCTGTATCCCTCCTGTCTCCTACCTAACGCCACATGGGGTTTTTTCCCAGTTTGGACTCACCTACCTGTCTTGGTGCTTCCCAGAGCCTCCTTCTGGCTTCACCCATTAAAACACACCAAGTTTCTGCCCTGGAAATTCAGTTTTCCTGCAGTGTTGATAGCTGTCAGAGAGGTGAGCCTTCCCACCTTTTTTCTTAGGGATACATTGTAGCCATCTCTTCCTTTCATATCCGAACACCATGGGACTAATGATTTTCAAGTCCAGTCACATGCTCATTTTTTTCTTTCTGCTGGCCAGGATTTCATTTGTTCCTGCTTGTTATCCAGACTCCCTGCATCCATATATAGCAACAGAAAATTCTTTTTTTTTTTATGAACGCTCTTGTCTGACTTTGGGCCTCGTTTCCCCTTCTAAGTGTCCTTCTCCTGTGTTCAGCTTGTGCCTCCTGGATGCATCAGCAGTTTCATCTGGGAAGGTGTCTTATTAGTTAGAAAGATGCTGGCTCTGCAATTCGTGATCTCTCCCTTCCCTCCAATATTGCTACATCTCTCAAGTCCAAATATTCTCCGATCAGTCTTTCAGCCTTGTTCAGTTCCATGATTTTTTGGGGGCCTTCTCTTGGATCTGGTACCGGGTGCATCTTTTAGCTCAGGGATCAGGGCCTGTGGATGCAGTGTGGAGCAAACAGCATTGGCATTTTGAGGCACTGCTTTGCAAGAGGGATTTGCAGCTTGCAGTTCCTGCCTCTCCCTGAGCTCCAGGCTTGGCAAAAGTCGCTGTCCTGCTTGGAAGCAGATTCCTGCTGGTTTGGGAGGCAGCTCCTACCAGCTCCTCCTCGGCTTCCCTTGGCACCCTGGAGCCAGTGGGAAGGAAAAGCCTGGCATGGCACCGTGTGAAGACTGCCAACCCTTGACGCAGGCTTTCCCTTGGAGTTCTTCTCCAGGATCCCTGAGATCTTTCCTCACCTGCTGGGCTCCAGCTGATGCCGTGGCTGCTCCCAGCAGGCGCAGTCACTTCTTGTGGCCACAGTGATCAGCCAGGATTGGTGCTCGTCCATGGGAAGAGGAAATCCATGGCAGCCAGCTATTTCTTGGAGGCCATCGTGCTGATCCACAAAGCAGAGGCTGGAGAAAGCAGCAGGAAACCATTTTTCTCCATAATCCTTGGTGGTTTTTTCCTGCCAGCACTAAATACACACGTAGAGTTTAGTGTGACTTTCACCGTGGGTGTTTCCCTGGATGTCCTTGACTTTCTCCTGCTTTCTTGATGCTCTTCACTGACGTTCCTGGCACTTGACTGTGTGTTCCATCCCATTCCCTACAGTTTGTGTATTTTCCCTTTCTCCCAACACAAAGCCTGACATTCTGTGTTGGTGTTCAGCCCCGGGAATCTTTTTTTCCTCTGTTTGTGGTTAGTGTTGCTGGCTTTAATCAAATTCCACGTAACAGAATTGTCTTCAGTGGAGATTTTTTTGGGATGAATTTTCAGCCTCGTGCTGAACTTCTTCATTCTCTGCCAGAGAATCCAAATCTCCAACCTCTTATGTTGTGGCTCATAATTTGCTAGGGGTGAATGATGCTCTTGTGACCCAGTGGTGGAAGACTGGCATCTGCTTCTTTCCATGCCCCAGATTTCCCTCCAGTTCCCAAACTGCATAAGCAGTGCCTCAGCTTCCCATTTGGAATGGGGCAAAAAGGGCTGGTAATGTCTGCACTTGCTGAGACAGATAAATGAAACATTGGAAGATGCTACAGGGACAACTTTCCTCTTTCTCTGCCATATGAAGGAATGGGAAGGTCGTGGACTCTGTGGTTGGGCTCCTTTATTGTGCCCTTTATTTAAAGTCTTAGACAGGTTTCAGAGCCAGTTGACTCCTGCCACGTGGAAATGTCTCTGCTGTGACATCAGGGCTGTGGGGGCTGCTCAGGTGTCACCCTTGCTCAGGTTTGCAGTTCAGGCTGCTGCCTTTGATCTGTGAAAATCTTGATTTGAATCTTCTCTCCGTGTGAGACCTCTCTCCTCAGGACTGTGCTGGCAGTCAGGATTAGCTGGGCTTTACTTCCTTCACAATCTTGTTTTTAAATCTGAAAGGACCTCAGCAGAGTTTTCTCCTGGGGCAGGGAGGGCATTGATTCTGGAATATGTTTTTCTTGGTGTTATCAGGATTTTCTGGCTATCAGGATAAGCCAAGGGGCTTATGGATCATGGAGTTTTCTTCCTGCAGGAAGTTGTATCTTCAGTTTAGGTTAGGTTTTACCTGACCTTCCTATGATTTTTACCTTTCTGTGATTTTTTTTCATATTTTTTCATATTTCTTGCTTTCTGTGGGCGTTTATATTTACCCAAATACATGGGTAGAACACTGGGTAAAACAATCTCTTATTTTTTGGCTTTTGGGTTCTGCCTGCCCTCTGGAGATACTGCCAGGGTTCCAGGAGCATGGGCTGGCCAGAGGGAGGAGAAAACTGAGCAGTGTCTCTCTTCCTGCCTCAAGGTAGACACCAGGAGCTGTTGTACTTTTAGGGATATTGCCATTAAGTAAAGAGGGAGCGGAAAAACTCCCAGATATTAAATTTACCTGAGATGTGTTCTCATGAAGATGCTTAGTTGGATATCAGTACTGTCTGCAAATCTTTTTATATTGAAATAATTTAATGGGAGTATCCATTTTAAAGTTTCTGGGGAGTATCCAGAGTCTATTCCTGGTAGGGAGAGCGGAAATCTGTTTTAATTGGAGCAGTTTTCTGGGAGTCGCGTTTCTGCCAGAGCAGTAAGAGTAGGAAGGATCAGCAGCATGAGAGGTTATAAAACCCCTGGGCATTTTACATTTCTTTCAAGTAGCTGGATACAGTAAGAAACCACCAAAACTGGGCAAACAGAGGCTCTGCACAGAGGATTCAGAGACCCTGTTTTAAACCTTCCCAAAAAGCACCTGAATCCATAGGGACACAGTTCCTGAGTTCCCTTCTGTGTTTGTGTTACTGAGTGGCTCATACTCGGAGAGCGGATAAAAATCCACTGCTGCCACAAATAGCACTCGAGATTTTGGTACTGATTATAATTAACCCTGATGGTTTCTGCCTGATTTGGTTCATTTCTGTATTTGTAGGCAACACACAGGAGTGCAGGAGCAAACCCAATTAACACTGGGAAGTGAAGCCAGAGTGTTATCAGATAACTCAGGCAAGTTAGAGAGCTGGAAGCCATTAAAAATAGTTTTTTCAAGATAACTGTGTCACTCTAATTTCAGAATAAAAAAGTGTGGAGATACATTATTTTTAAAGCCAGTTTTGTTTTCCCAAAATGCCTTGAAAATCTTGTTTCATCTTAGAGGGATTCTTCTACACAGGGATAATTTATTCCTGCTTGGCAGTGTGTCCGTAATACACATTATTAGCAAGCTCTCACAATTTTGTTCTCACATGCGAAAATGAAGTGGAAAATTAAAAGATTTTGTTGCATGTCCATCATCCCAGATTATCTGAGATTTATTTCTGAATACAGTCTTTACAGAATGGGTGAGAAGCCATCATTAGAGGTTAAAGACATTGTTGTGTTCTTATGTGCATTTTCACTTTGGGTTGTTTAGTCTCTCAAAACTTGTGTTGCTTTAAATTCATAGATCAGGAAAGTTGTGAAAGTCCATTTTTCAAAGGTTATTGGTTTCAATTTACCCATTCGGGATTCTGCCCTGTCTACAATAAACATCTTTAAAAAATGGTTTTATGTAAGAACACCCAGAGACAGCCAAACCCCAATGAATAAAGGAGTGCTTAAAGACTGGAACTCAGTCCTGTTAGAGGCAGATCTGCTTTCTACTTACAGTCAAGTTAATATCAACTTAATTTTTAAGTTAATAATGCCTAAATAGGTTGCTAGTTTTGTCATCACTAGGAAATTAAATCGAGTTGACTGTGCTTAAATTACTGTTTTCAATTGAGTAGCTCAAAACAGAGCAGCAGTGAGAACTCACCCTGGTCCTGCAGACCTAGTGCCCTGCTGAAACCTCTGGGATGGATCCAGGGAAGCTCATGTTTAAATTGTGACCTGGGAGGCATTTTAGTACCAAGTGATATTCCGATGGAGAAAATTGGCAGGATGTTAGCAAATAAATATTATATTAATCATATTAAAAATGCATTATTGTGGTCAAATAGATGGGGGTTTTAGAAGGGTTTCAATGATCCAGCAGTGGATGCAACAGGATTTTGGGAGCCTGGAGAGGAGAAGGCTCCAGGGAAATCTTAGAGCACCTTCCAGTGCCTAAAGGGGTTCTGAGAGAGTTGTGTTAGGAGCAGTGGTGCTCAAAGGGATTACAGAGCAGGTGGGTGTAAATGCCAGCAATGATGCTGTAGCAAAAAGGGCAATTTTATTTATTTATTTATTTATTCCTTTTAACAGTTTTCAGGTGTATGAGCAAGAAAATACTTAGAAGAGAACAGATTTCATTTCTGTATTTGGTGCTTGTAACTTTCCCGTGTGTGATTTCCATTTCAACATCCAGAAATAGCTCCTGGATAAATTGTAGGGGAACGGAAGAAATGCAGAAATAGTCTGACTAGAAAAAAACACACAGTGAAGCACAGAGCTAAGTCTGGTTGGCTTATCAGAGGGAGACTGCAGGAGCATCCCAGAGAAAATTCCAGGCATCCAAGGAAGTTGGTGTTTTAAAGGGAGAACCCTTTCAAGGTGAACTGCCTTTTGAGATGAATGATCCAAGGAAAAGAGCACTCCTCATGTCTAAAATTGATCACTTTTCCTTTAAAACTATAGAGAGCAAAGCAGGGCATGTTCTTGTTGAGGATTAGGTTGGTTGTGGGTGAAACTATGAGCAGTATTTTCTACCCAGGCAGAAAGAGTCGCAGGAAGGCACCAGACACTGTTAACCCCTGGCTGTGACACAGGGTTGTGTGAGGGGCTGATGGAGTTTGCTGATCGAAACATTGGTTTTTAATTCATGGGCCAACCTTCACATTAAAATTACCACCTCGTTCCAGTTAAAAATTGCTGCGGAGCATGGCACAGTGGGAAGGGTGGGTTTGGGATACAGCTCAAATTAACTGGAGCTGGAGACAAGCCCAAAATGTTGTGGAGCACATGGTGAATATGGGAATGGAATTGGATTGCCGAGAGTGAAGGTTAAAAAGGTTTATATTTATATTTATATAATAAATGTAAATTCCCCTATATAGAATCACAGAATTGTTAAGGTTGGAAAAGCCCTCCAAGACCACAAAGTCCAAGCATTCCTCACCACTGCCAAGGTCACCACTGATCCATGTCCCCAAATGCCACGTCCACACAGCTTTGAAATCCCTCCAGGGATGGGGACTCACCACTGCCCTGGGCAGCTGTGCCAGGGCTGGACAGACCCTTTCCAGGAAGGAATTTTCACAATATCCAATCTAAACCTCCCCTGGCTCAACTTGGGCCTGTTTCCTCTAGTCTTGTCCCTGTTCCCTGGGAGCAGAGCCCAACCCCACCTGGCTCCACTCTCCTGTCAGGGAGTTGTGCAGAGGCAGAAGGTCCCCCCTGAGCCTCCTTTTCTCCCCAGCTTCCTCAGGATATGAGAGAATCTCTCAAAGCTGTAAAATACCTGTGGAAACCTGGGCTGGTTGGGAATGTGATGATGTGGTGGGTCTCCACACAGGACCACTTAAGGGAGGGATTTATTCAGTGCACCATCACTATAATTGCTGTATGCAAACCATATATAAACTTCCTTTCTCCCCAAATCAGTCCCATCTCAAGTGTTCACCTCTGGCAGCTGTGTCCTGGGAAAATAACTTAGGGAACTGTATAAAATGGAGTTTCAGTGCGTGCCAGCACCAGGTAAAACGACGCGGTAAGAATCCTGTGAGCAGCAAGACAAAGCCTCTATTGAAATCCTCTGGCTCCAGGTGATGTATTGTGGTACCTGGATGTCTCCAGGTGATCCCTTGTGCTCCTTGAAGCCAGACTTCACCGAGGGACAGCTGGACACTATTCAGGGCATTTCCAGAAGTGCCACGTGCATCGATCAGTCTTTGTCTGCGTCTAAAACTCATCCCTGCCAGTTCTGCCTCGCCATCAGAACTCCTGGCCTGACTGATGTTTGAAGTGATCTAAGAATACCTCAGATGTATTGTCAAGGGACTCAGTGCTAAATAAATTATAGGAAAGATGAGATCCTAGCAAGCGTTTGGATAACATAAGCAAGATTAATGGTTTGGAGCCTGTTTTCTGAACAGTGGGACGTGATTGATCAAAGAGAAAAAATCGTCTCCGTGGCTCCTTTGTACCGAAACTTTCAAGAGCTGAAAATGAGCAGCTGAAGCAAGAAATGCAGAGCTTAGGGAAGAACCTTGTGATGAAAAACTAGGGTGGGAGGTTATGAAAGTACAGGTTGACAGCTCTGTCCTCTTTATCAACCTTTCCCCATGGGGTCCTACTGTTGAAGATTTTGGGCAGGCTGCCGTAGCCTGGATAGGTACTTTAAATTTTTTTTTACAATATCTTTTAAAAATCAAAGACTTTTATTGTGCTGTGAGTAAGATTTGAGTTTCTAGAAAGCTTGTTTCTTCTGCTATCTGGGGAAAAAAGAGCTGAAGACGTGGAAGGCTGATCTCCTAGGGAAGGGGACTGTGCCTGAGGATCTGGGAAGAAAAGCAAGGGCAGACTTCCATGTGCCTCGCTCCTTGCAAATAATGTTCCTTGCAATTCTCTCTCCTGAAGTCAGAATTTAGGACTTTGTTTCCATACTTGATTCTCACCAAAGGGAGAAAACTGTGGTGGATTAATTCCAACTGATTCAGGTTGGAATGTCACTGAAACCAAACAATGGGAAATGGGAGATAAAGGTTATCCAAGTTGTCCATACCAGCTATAATGACTGCATGATTTTCCATACAGTTCTCTAAAGTGGCTCTGTGTGTTTAATGCATTGAAGGACACATGTCCACTCAGCTGAAGAAACTGGGGTACAAAACTGCTGCACTTGATGGAAATGTTGTTTTCTGGAGTCAAATTTTGCCTTTCCGTTCACTGGAGCATGTAAGGCTGAGACTTAGGATGGTATTCTGCCTTTTCCCAGTATCTTTCTTTAAAAGATGTTGCCCTGACTAATGTAACAGTGGGGATGGGCTTTCATTTAGCTCAACCCAAATAGCAGAGCTGGTAGAAGAATAAACACAAATGTGCTCGTTCATTATCAATAGAGGAGATTGATTTTGTGAAAACATTGCAAGTAGAAAGATGGTCTAAACCAAATTTGTTCCATCCCCAGAATAACGATGTGTAAATTGTGATCATTCTTGCACTCCAAGTGTCAGTTTTAATTTGAGTCTTTTATAAACCACTTGATTGTTGAATATTGCAAGAAATTTAACCCCCTTGGAAGAAATCAGAAAGATTCCTGCTATTGAGGTAATTAGATTCAAATTTGAGTGGGGATTTTTTTAATAAAGATTAAATGATCTGTTCAACTGTTTCAGGCCCTACTTGAGATACACACACCTGTGTCTAGCTTGTAGAGCATTTTCCTCATTAATTAAGAGCGCTTTCCTTGTGTTATTATTTAATTGGGTATCACAGGGAACCTGATGAGACAATGAAACGGTCTTAATTGCATACAAACTAAATGCATGATACTCCACATGCTGGAGTGTTCCACGACATGACCCCGCTTGTCATCGTGTGCTAATGGCCACGGTGCTTGCCGAGGGGAGAGGGAGCCCTCCTGGAATTCACACAGCCTGAAGCACAAACCCAGGCTGGGCAGGGGATGGCTGGAGAGCAGCCCTGGGAACAAGGGTTTGGGGGTGCTGAGGGGTGAGAAGCTGGACATGCCCTGGCCATGGGCACTGGCATCCAGAAATCACCCTGCCCTGGGCTCAGGGGGGATTCTGCCCCTGTGCCCCTGAGCTCAGGTGAGACCCCACCTGCGGAGCTGCTCCAGGGCTGGAGCCCCTCTGCTCTGGAGCCAGGCTGGGAGAGCTGGGGGTGCTCACCTGGAGAGGAGAAGGCTCCAGGGAGAGCTCAGAGCCCCTGGCAGGGCCTGAAGGGGCTCCAGGAGAGCAAGAGGGACTGGGGACAAGGGATGGAGGGACAGGACACAGGGAATGGCTTCCCACTGCCAGAGGGCAGGGATGGATAGGCTACTGGGAAGGAATTGTTCCCTGTGAGGGTGCTGAGTCCCCAGCACAAGTTTCCCAGAGCAGCTGTGGCTGCCCCATCCCTGGGAATGTCCAAGGTTGGGTGGGGCTTGGGACAACCTGACCTGGTGGAAGGTGTCCCTGCCATGGAACTGGGTGATCTTTAAAGTCCCTTCCCACTCAAGCCATTCTGGGATTGTATAACTTAAGCACTTCCCTATTGTCAACTTTCCCCACTTACCAGACTTCAGAAATTTTCCATGTTTGACAACATTCAGTTTTGAACCATCTGAACACTCTTGGCTGTTTACCTTTCGCAGGGATGTATCCCATTTCCCAGGGATGTCTGTTTCCCTGCAGTTTCAAACTGATAATTACAAAGGTAAATGACCATGTTTACCTGTTAAAAATAATATGTAACACTTGCTTTCTGTGAGTGTACACATGTGCTTCTGGACAGCCAGGGGCTTGCGTGGGAGCAATAAGTTTATTTTTCTGGGATTAATCCCTACTCTGCTTCTTCAGCATATTCCTTTTCTTTTTTTCTGTTGGGAGAGTGGAAACAAGAATGAAAGAAGGAAAAAGCTCTTTCCTATGTCATGTTTGTCTGTGCTCATCTTTCCCAAGCAGCAGGTAGGTGTGTCAACACCATGAATTATGAATGGGGCTGCTGGAGCTCACGGAATGCTGCGGATCCACGGTGGAATTGGCCTTTTTTATTCATCCCTCAGCAGCAGAACTCCCCGTGGGGCTGGGAAAACCCAAAACCTTCCCATTTTCCATGTTTGGGAAGTTAGTCCTGGATTATACTGATTAAAACTTGGCAAGGAGAAGCTGGAGGGCTTTCACACCTTTTCCAGTATGGAAAATTCTCTTGTTCAAGAGGATATTTCAATCTAAAAAACAGTTGTCAAAGGCCAAGTTGTGTTTTTCCCTCTTGGAAATGAACTCTTTTGCAGTGTGCCAAGGCATTTTTTTAGGTTTAAGGGGAAGAGATGGCAAGAGATACCTTGCCATCAAGGCCAGGGAAAGGCAAAAGCAGGGACTCAACATGGACTGTGCATGACACAGGAGCTGAATTCTTGTGTGACTTGGAGCAAGATCTGTCATTTGTCTGGATTTTTGTTTTCCATAGCCCTGGAAAGGAATTATTGATATTTCCCATGCAAGGCTGTTTTCAGGCTTCTTGGATAAAAACTTTGCAGGGATTAGTTGCATGGCACAGAAGCCCTTGTAGCTCTGGGGTTTGGCATTGTTGCCACTCCAAAGGAATGGTGAGAGCTGAAGAAAAAGCTGGGTTTTATCATGCTCTGGGTGCCTTACACAGTCCTAGCTAAGGTGGAGTGGCAGCGAACATCTTTTATCTTCTGGATTTTTGTCATTTG
Source organism: Cyanoderma ruficeps (assembly GCA_008694505.1). Lineage (NCBI taxonomy): Eukaryota > Metazoa > Chordata > Aves > Passeriformes > Timaliidae > Cyanoderma > Cyanoderma ruficeps. The sequence goes on along the minus strand of VZDJ01000330.1, from coordinate 868,530 downwards.
AATTTATGCCCGTTCCAACAGTCATCATCCAAGGAATTCGATAGTGGGAGGATCTGAATGGATTCCATTCTGTTTGTTGTTGTTACACCCGGTTTAATTTTTCCTGTTGTATTCCTGTGTATAGACACAGCCTGTGTGAGACTGCATTCCTGGTGGGAAAGGGTGGGAGAGCTGGATTTTACCATTTAACATCCTATTTAAGGTAGTTTTTGCCTTCCTTTTATTGTTTTCCTTAAACAATATCTTGGATTATTATTGTATTTTATATGAGGAAGGGCTGCAATAGGTGTAATTTATTTTAAATACTCAATTTCTCATGAAATTTCCTATTTTCTTGGCAAATGGGATTCTGGAGCTTTGTCTGCCAGGAGAGGAAATGGTTATTTCATTTACCTACTTCTGGTTTTAAATCTATTTTTTAAATCTATTGCTGATTTTAATTGTAGTTAAGTCAAGAATCCCAGCTTGCTGATTTAAAACATTTGATTGTAAAGTTTTTTGTTGTTTGGGTTTTGTTTTTTTTTTTTAATTGTGCTTTTGTTCTCCTAAAAGAAATTTCTACTCCCTGCTTGGTCAAGTATCAGTCGTACACTGCTGTCCTTTCATTAAAATTAGAACTCCTTTATTTTGGCCACTGCTTCTGTGCACACTTATTTAAGCAATGGCATCTAATTAGTAATTTGAGAGTCTTTGTTTAATTTTTTATTATGTAGGAAACAAAGGATGATACATTTCAGTGCTGATGTGTGCTAGGAGCTAATGTCAAACTTCCCTTGGAAACTGGAATTCAGATGAGTACAGCGTGGGGTGTGCAAGTGTTTGTGTTCATAGAACAACCTTCCATTTGATGAATTCCTGAGAAAAGCAACAGCCTTCTCCCAAAACAGACTGGGATGTCAGCAGCAGGACTGATCTGACAGGTGTTTTCACAGAATCCAGAATGGTTTGGGTTGGAAGGGACCTTAAAAATCATCCATTCCCGCCCCTGCCATGGGCAGGGACACCTTCCACTGTCCCAGGCTGCTCCAAACCTCATCCAACCTGGCCTTGGACACTGACCAGGATCCAGGGGCAGCCACAGCTTCTCTGGGCACCCTGTGCCAGGGCCTGCCCACCCTCCCAGGGAACAATTCCTTCCCAATATCCCATCCACCCCTGCCCTCTGGCAGTGGGAAGCCATTAGCCCTGTCCTGTCCCTCCAGGCCCTTGAGCAAAGTTCCCCCTTTGTGCTGTTATAGAAAGTTTAAGGTGTGAAACTGTCTCAGCTCGTTTGGTGTGGAAGATAAACATCAAATCACTCACATGAACGATGCTGCTTTTTCCCCCTTTTCTTATCTTCCCAGATACTGAAGTTCTCTCTTGGTGCTCGGATTTTGTCACAAGCGTTTTGCATCCCCAAATCCGTGTGTACCCACCTGAAGGGGTTTTTCTCTGGCTATGTGAGTGGAGCAGGGCGGAGTGGGGCCGAGGTCAGCGCTAGCAGGCCTTGTAAAACAATTTCAGCGTCTCTTTGTACGGATCTGTTTGTCTTGTGATCCATCAAAACCCACCAGCTGGGGAATTTGTCCGAGCTGATGGCTCGTTTCCTCCTTGGAGAGACCTTCAAAGGCTGCCATACAAGTAGTTGACATTCTTCTTCACAGACACATGGTTGTTCCAGGAGGTTCATTAATGCAACGCTGCCTTCAAGCTCTTTGGAAATTTAAGGGTCTCATTCTCTCGTTTACACCAGTGTGGAACCGGGTAGGAATTGTAATGACTCGAGCTTTTGTAGTCTGTGTACAAAAAGGGAGATTGAATTTGATGGGTTTGGTGGGAATTAAGATCAGAAAGGAATATTAGATCATCTATGCTAATTGCGAGTAAATTAGACGGTGCAAATTCTGAGCAGAAAACCAACTGCACGCTGTGATTCCTTACGGGATGAACTCTGTCACAAGGAACTGATGGGTGAGAAGAGGGTGTTAATTGCCGAGGCTGCTCTGATGGGGCATAGCTGATGTTCACTTGGGCATAGTCCATGCGGCAGACAAAGAGGGAATGGCATCCCTTCCTCCCTGGACTTGATCTGATCCTTGGGCTGATCCTGAGCACTGAGCACAGTGGGCAAGATGCTCTGGGCTGCCTGAGAAGAGGCTCCTGCAGAGCTCACAACACTGCTGCTCTGTCACCTTTTTAGCTGCTGTTTAGGGAGCTGCAGGCTGGGCTTAGATTGGCTTTAGTCTCCTCCTTGCCAGATCAAAGAGATCCAGCTTCCTCACATGGTTTTCCTAACTCCTGTGCTGTGTGCAGTTTGGGGCATTAATGACTTCTCTTCACTGGCCAGCCAGAGCCTTCCACTGCCCAAAGAGGCTCAGGAGAGCTGGAGAGGAGCTTGGGACAAGGGATGGAGGGACAGGACACGGGGAATGGCTTCCTGCCCCAGAGGGCAGGGCTAGATGGGATATTGGGAAGGAATTGTTCCCTGTGAGGGTGGGGAGGCCCTGGCACAGGGTGCCCAGAGAAGCTGTGGCTGCCCCTGGATCCCTGGCAGTGTCCAAGGCCAGACTGGAGTTCTAACAGTCTTCATGCTCCCTACTGTCCCCAACCATCCTGAGATTCCTCTTAACATCAGCCTGTGTTGTTACTCAAATAATCCATGGTGGTTTTGGACAAGACAAGCCCAAGTACCAGCCGTGTTTTCCTTGTTTTCTGGCTGCCAGCTGGATGTGGAGTCATTGATTGCTGACCTTTGAGCACAGTGGTCCACACTGCTTTAAACCCATTTAGACACGTATGCTTGATTGTAATTATTGCCTTAATATGTAACTGCAAGGTTTTGATAGGCTTGCTCAGAGCCTCCAAAAAGGAAAGTAGTGTAAAATGGATTTACATGTTCCAAGATCAGGGGGGACTGGCATAATCCTCTGTTTGGATGAAAGACCCTCCTGAAGCTTGGAACTGAGCATTTTTTTTTGGTCGTTTGGAAACAATTAATATTCAAGTAAAGATATTGAGTCCAAGAATTTTTAAATCCTGATGGATCCTTCTCATGTGCACTTGGAAAGGTCTCCTATGTTGGCCTGGCCTTTTATCTGCTTAGTCTTCAGATGCTTCTGTTTTATCTATTTCTGAACTTCCAGAACTCCAGAAAGCGTTTCAGCCCAATTTAATATGGAATAAAGCAAAAAAGCATGGTTTGATTCCAGACCAAGTCGGTCAGGCAACAGTTAGATAAGTATAATTAGACTTGTAATTGGAATGCGTTGTAGACAATTAGTTTTTGTAAATGTGTGTAATTTAATCCCAAGTAAAGGGTCAGGAGGACCTTGCTGTGAAAGAGGTTAAGGAGTAACATGTATAATTTCCAGGCCTTCTGCTGCTCATGTCTGACACAGCTGGAGAGGAGCATGTCCATCTTTCCAATGGCAGCAAAAAATCCACCCTCCACAAGGTGAGTCAGGGCTTCCGTTCTGCCTTTGTCTCCCAGTACCCATTCCAAGAAGAGCCTTAATAAATCCATGGGGGCTGCTATAGCAGCAGTGATTTATAGAATCCCCCATAAAAAAACCAAAGTCTGTGAGGTAACCAGACCCACTCTGTGGGAGTCCACTCAGCTTTTTAGGGAAGTTCCTGAGAAATGGGATCTGATCTCATCCCAAACTCGACTCATGCTCTCCATGGCAAAGGGCTGCAGGATCTCACCCGCGTGGTTACACGGTGGCACTCGGGATGTTTTCCTTCCTGCAGTCCTTTTGTCAGGAAAGGGGCAGCCCTTCAGCCTCCAAGGTCAGCCCAGGAAGAGGGCCTGCTTCCCAGACATGTGGTACTCATTTGCTTGGAATTTTTGACACCACTTATTACAATCCGGTGCAGCTGCAAGTTCCCAGGCTCTTGGTTTTGGGGTGGGATTGAATGGTAAGGGAGAAATGCCCCAACTTCTCCCTGGAATCTTACAACACAGCTTGCATGCGGAGTGAGGTGCTCGGGGAATACATTCCCAGGGTTTAACAGCTCCTGCATCATTATGGTTGGCCTTTTTAGCTTTAGGAAAACAACCTCAGTGTGTAGGAGTCCCCGAGAACGAGTCGGTGGTGCTGGTGACTGGCTGCACCTGGGCTTTGCCAGAGTTCTCCATGTTATTTATGGCTCAGGGGCTGCACTGTGCATGACCCGGGTTCTGTCAGCACAGATGTTGGGGCCGGGGGTGGATTCCATGGAAGGAGTGGGCAAAGGGGGCTCGCAGCTCAGGGCCAGTCAGCTACAACAAATGCAAGGCCTGGCAGAGCAGGTTCTGGTTTCTTGCCTTGTGCTGTAATAGCAGGAGCAGTGCAACCGTATGATTAACAGCGAGAGTCCAAAAGTAGCAGCATAATAAATACTGGGAATTCAAAGGAAACCTCAGCTTCTGGCAATTACGGAGTTTGTGCAGCAGAGAGATGGAGCTTCTGACTCCAGTGTTATTTGTGACCTACTTGGAACGGAAAGGTTGCAAGGGACTGTTTGTTTAATACTCAATTGCTGGTTTTTTGAAAGTTACATCGTATTCAGGTTAAATACAATCCTTTGAACGTGGACTGATAAATAAACATTCTCCTCAGAAAATTCCATCAGTTCTTGTTGTCTTAATTTTTACTGCCAGCAAGTGCTCAATGTGTTCCTTCTTTTTCCATTGCAAAAACCCCCGCCCTGAACCTCCATAACCTTTTCTATCATGTATCCCATATTTTATAGAGCAATCACAAAGGGTAGTAAATTGAGTAAAACATACTATCCTTGGCAGGATTTCCCTTATGACTAAATTCAATATGAACAAAGAGGACAAGGGCAAATAACTTCACTTATTCAGGTCATTTTTCATAAGAATCATAAAAATTAGATAGAAAAGGCCTATTAGATTATCTCTCCTCTCTTCCGTTTTGCCAGTTCTGGGTTGTTCCCTACAGTAACCTTGTGAAATTTTACTTGTCTGCATGGAAGAAAGATAATTTTCCTGCTGATTATTATTTTTTTAAGTGGAAGATGGATGGATGGTTTTTCCGTCTGGGCTAGCAAATACTTCTTGCGCTTCTACAAGGCTCATTTTTAATTCCCACAACTGTCTCCTCTTCCACAGTTTTATGTTCCTCTTTTTGGGCGCCGTGATCTTATCGTGAGGCGTTTCCTAAGCTTGGGCCCATGTTTTTAATTCCACCCCATTATTCCAGTTGTTCAAGTATTGGAATAACCCTGAGGCCATCTGTAACAACTTCACCCCATTGTGTTTCTGCCCTTCAAGTGCTCACCAGGATTAATGTACCAACAACAACAGATTGTTCTTGCTGTATGGTGGGAAATGTTTATAAATGCTCTTCAGATTAAAATAATTTAAAATCCTCTTAAAAAGATGTTCCCTCCCCAAGAGAACTGCCAGGGAAGTATGTACAAGATGACTTAAACCACCCATAACAATAAAAACAAAACCTCTTACAATGGTAAAGGACCATGAAGAGTTGGAGAGAAGCTGTCAGTGCAGCAGCTTCAGAGCTTGTGTTTAATTCCACACTGGTGGTTTAATTGCTGTGCTGAGCTTCTCACAAGTTGAAGAAAGCAGTGGAATGTTTTTTGACATTTGTTGCTCTAAATTAAAGTTGTATCGGTGTCCAAAAAATGCTAAAATGAATATGGGTTTGGAAGGAGTTAATGTTTAAGGAGTATGTGTGCTTACCTGATGCTGAAAGGTCACTGAGTAAATTCTTCAATGATCCCACTGTTGTGGGGGTGCTGCTGAAATGACAGATCTTGTTCTGTTTAAAAGAAAACAAAACAAAAAACTGAGTTGGGACTCTGGAGCAAATGGGGATGTGTCTCCTGTTGCTGGGAAATAGGGAATCGTTGAATCATGTCAGAGAATCCCGGAATGGTTTGGTTTGAGAGGGACCTTAAAGCTCATCCAGTGCCACCCCCTGCCATGGGCAGGGACACCTTCCACTGTCCCAGGCTGCTCCAGGCCTCATCCAGCCTGGCCTAGGACACTTCCAGGGATCCAGGGGAAGCCACAGCTTCTCTGGGCACCCTGTGCCAGGGCCTTCCCATGCTCCCAGGGAACAATTCCTTCCCAATATCCCATCTCTCCCTACCCTCTGGCAGTGGAAAGCCGTTCCCTGTGTCCTGTCCTTCCAGACCCTTGTAAATAGTCTCTTTCCATCTTTCTTACTGTCTCCCCCAGGCACTCAAAGGTCACCCTTAGGGGGCTGGAAGTACCCATGGCCAGGGCCTGTCCACATCTTCATCTGCAGCACCCCCAAATCTTTCTTCACGGGGCTGTTCTCAGTGACTCCTTCTCCCAGTTTGTTCTTATACCCCAATGCAGTGCAGCACTTGGCCTTGTTGAACCTCATGATTCCCTTGAATCTTCTCCTTCTCAAGCTTGTGTAGGCCCCTCTGGATGGCCCTGCCCTTCAGGAGTGCCCCCTGCACTGCTCAGCTTTCAGGAGCAGTGTTTTGGTGGAGTAAAATGCTTTGGCACTGTGCTGGAGCATGCACTGTGGGGTGTCCTATGGATCCTGTGCCAGCAGCTCTGGGGCCACAGACGTGTGTCATCCTCACCTCTTCAGCACCTCAAGAGTAAATTGCTAGGGGTGGAATTTTGGAGGCAAAATAAGGGAAAGGAATGTGGCCAGCTCAGTCAGCGGGGAATTATGTGCCTTAGTCTGTTCTCATCCTGAAGGAGGACTTGGATCTCCCCAGTGTCTGCTGGGTTCCTGAGTTACTGCAGACTCCTGGGTGACGTTAGGGAAATCAGGCAAGTCTATAATTCATGAACAGGAGATATATTGAATGTGACAGGGAAAACAAAGAGAAATTAGGATCCACAGAATGAACATTTGTGACAGCAGCAGAGGATTCTTGGAAGCTGGTTGTGGATCTTAGTGGAACTGATGTGCTGCTATAATAAAGGGAAATGAACCTTTAATATATAATAAGGTGGCTTTTTTTGAGAACTGGGTTTTGATACATGTATTTGGTTATATTGTAGTCTAAAAAATAGGGTCTCCTGGTCAGATGCATAAGAAAAGAAGGTTTTATCTTTAACAACATCCATAAGAATGCCTCTCTGTCTCTGTGGCCACATCTTACGTGTTGATGCCACTCCTGGGCATCCTGATCCCTGTGTGGGAACACAGATCTGAGGGATGGTGTCTCTGTTCTCTGTGGCTCTTGCGTTGTGAAGTTTGTCTGTCTTTTAAAGTGGAAGAGGGGACCACAGTCCATGATGACACGCAGGGGTTTTACTTAAAAATACTCCTGTTTTGGGAGAGTGGTTTCAGTGTGAAATAAAACTGGCATCCTTTTGCTCAGTTCTCCATAAAATCCATGGATGGGAGGGTGGCCATGTACAGACTTGCTGTACATTAATTTTGTTTGTAAAAGCTCTGTAATTATACAGCTCTCCTGCCAGTTTGGCACAGGAAGACAAGTAAAATCTCAAGGGAATGCTTTCCCCATGAAAAGTCTTTCTGTGGGGTTTTTTCCTCCCTTAGCTTGAACATAATAACCTGATTGGCAAACCATTTAAGAAATGAATTGCAGGGCTTCCAGTGTGAAATGATTGGCTCCATAGGAGTTATGGCTTTTGCATACGTGGGGGAAAAATCCCACTGTGCTGCCGAGATCCGCTGGGATGTCCTCTTGGAGAGCCTGCCAGGCTGCAGTGACCTGGAATGCATCCAGCTGGTGCGTCACCTCTGCTACCAGTGCTGCATTTCTTCAGCTTTTAACTCAATTCCTGCTCTCAGTGGCAGCTGTTTCATTCTTCTGCCAGAGATGGCTTCAGGAGGGGGAAAAAAAAAGAGAACTGCAAATAGAGGGATTGTTTGGAATATTGGGTCTAAACATAGATGATGGTGATGGCTGGTTCCATTTGTAGCTTCCTAAAGAAACAAGGCTTATCCAGCAGTGACATCTGCTCGTCGACTGCTTCCCCACAGGTTGTGAGTGCAGGGGTCAGCTTCAGCCAAATTTTGATTGAAAACCAAGTTTTGCTCCAGGTTTTGGTGTTTGGTGGATGGGGACGTTTGGCTTTGGAGCTCAGTGGTGATTTCATTTTGACCATGTGGCTGCAGGCACTGACTGCAGGGCAGGGGAGGGAAAAGGGGTCATGCAAAGCATGGAGTGGGAGAGGTGGAGAAGCGGGTGCCTTGCTGGTGTGTGAGCTCTCATGTAAGGGCAGAGAATAAAAATCATGGCAAAACCAGGTTGCAGTAGCTCCCCGTCTCAAAGAGCGGCCTACCTTGTGTCCCTGGGCAGGCTCCCACCAGGGGATGTCTTCTCCTGCTCTGTTCCCACCTCTCCTTGTTCTGCCACGACCATTTGTGGATCACTGAGGCTTAGGGAACGTTTCTGGCCGTGTTATTTGGAGCTTAGATGAGCTTAAGGCGGCCGTGAGAGTGAAGGCCGGCGCGAAGCCTGTCTGAGGCGCGATGGCTCTGGCGGCCCACAAAGCTGCTTTGCCTTAAGGAGCCTGGCTCCGGGCAGGATTATCCGCCTGCCTGCGAGAGTCAAGAGAGCCAAGTGGGCATGGAAGTGTCTCTGGGAGGAGGATCAGCACCTCAGTGTCACCCTCGGCGCCTGAGCAAAGGTGAGATACTCAGCTCGAGTGCTCAGGGTTTCTCTCGGGCTTTAGAAGCAAACAGGTTCGGGTGGAAGGGGCCTGCAGGGATCGTCCAGGCTGCCCGGCTGACCTAATTCACACTGTGTTCTTAAGGGCATTGTCCAAGGGCCGCTGACAGGCTTGAGGCATTGACCACCTCTGCAGGAAGCCACTTCCAGCATTTGACCACCCTCTTGGTGAAGAAATACTTCCAAATGTCCAGTCTAAAGTGGCCAGTGGGACAGTCCTCCCTTGCCTGGCTCTTTGATGCTTCCCAGGCTCTGTCTTGCCTTCCCTGTTGGCTCCAGCTGACCAGCACCCCCAATTCCTGGCTGCAAGGCTGCTCTCCAGCCACTCCTCTCTAAGGATCTGGGTGGATTTGCACAAACATCTGCTGGACCACGGCTGGTGAAGGCCTCGTTCTGCTGGGCAGGCTTTGTGGCTGTGCATTCCCAGTGGGAAAGCAGCAAGGCCACATCTGTGGGAACTGTACCAGCCCAGAGAATAAAAGCTGCACCATTAGTTTTGGAGAGGACTTTGCCCCATTTGGGATCTGGCAGAAACATTTTAGGATTTAGTGATGGGGAAATGCTCTGGCTGCAGAGCTCTTTAAGACGCCCTCCCAGAGTCTGTGGGGAGCTCTCGGCCGAGGGAAGTAAACTGGTGACCTGGAAAAAGAAAATGAAGGGAACAAGATTAGTCTGCTCGACAGGGAATGCCATCCTGGGATTTATTTTGATTCCTGTCAAAGTAGCAGCCTGAAAGACTTGATGCAGAGAAAATTTGTGTTTTGTAATTGGAGAGAAAAAAATACATACTTTTGAGACATATATATGTATGTCAAGAATATAGAGATTGGTTCCTGGGTGGAGCTCTGGGAGTGCTTTGGAGAGGCTACTCTGCATGATATCCTTTATTTAGCAACTGTCATGCCCGTTTGTAGGATCTGTAGTGATAGGACCTGTCCTGGGAAACGTCTCAAATCCAGAATCATGAAATATTTAGTGGACCGTTCACTGCTAATGGGCTCCAGCCCTGCGCCAGCACCACAGGATCAGTAACAAAAGGCTCTGTGTACCAGTGCCAAGCTGCCTGAGACTGCTCTGAGTTTGTTCAAGTCTTATTTCAGGTTTTATCAAAAGCAAAATCTGAGTCCAGCAATGCAGGGTTTGGTTGGTTGAGACCAGCAAAAGCTTGTTTTATTTTCCTTGCTCAGAGGAAACCTGGGATATGTCATGTGTGGCATACACAGAAGTGAGTTATTTTTTTTCAGCAGCAGATAAATTGATGTGAGAAAAAATACACAGTATTGATTTTCCTTTTCCTGTGGCTTTTGAGAGGTTGTTAATGCAGCAAGTACACAAGAGCACTCATATGTCTGTCTGCACAGTAATCGCTAATAAATTGACTTTCTTAAAAACAATTTTTAGTCTGTAGTTTCAGTGACTTGATTTGTGGAGTAGATGATATCTCCTGGCACATAATTACTCATTTTTGGGCCGTGTAAAAGGGGGGAGGATAAATTTTCCTGCATTATCTGTAGCACTGAACATCTCTCCTATTACTCATACAAGTTTTTTCTCTGTGTCTCCTTCCTTACTGTAGCTGAGCAAGGAGGTTTTTAAGGATCTGAGGCTTTTTTCAGTGTTGAAATTTACAGTACAGACACTTTCTAGAGCTAATTCTTGTGCATTCTGACACAGCAGTGGTCATGATCGTGACAGGGACAATGATTTATACTCAGGGGACCAACAATTCGTTTCTCTCAGTGTCTCCAGAGTGACTGCAGGGAACTTGTTTTCCTTTGGGAAAACAACCCAAACCTGCAGTAGGACCCATGGTGATAATCACATTAACAGTACAGTGAGAGCAATCTGATGACATGTGACAGGATGTGACATGCAAGGCCCTGTCAGTCTGGTGGTGGTGGTGGTGATCTGAGGATGCTGAAGAAGGCAGTGGGTCAGAGCTGACCCATGGAGTGGGATGAGGTGTTGGTCCGTGCTGGGGGAATTGTGGTGGATGTCCAGTGGAAGCACTTCTGGTCCTGATGCAGAGGTGGGCACATGGTGATTCTCAGGAATCACTGATGTTCATGGACACTTCTGTGTTGCTCTTTGTTCGTGCTGTTCTGGGCTTGCAGTCAAAATTTGGTGGTCATTAATATTTTCTTCCCATTGTTGCGCTGTGTCCAGTTTCTCCTGGATGTGGTCTACAGTCAGTGTTATCTGGGATCTGTTGTCCCAGAGGTTTTGTTCTAAAGCCTTGTAGGTTGCCATGGTGGCACAGGGACCATGTTGTCATTGTTGTGAGAAGAGACAGACATTGATTATGTTGCTTTGAGGTGATTTATTCCCAATAGCTCCTTGTCTTGGCAGTCATCTGATGATCTTAGTTCTCATGACAGTGATCCTTCTTCGGTACTGTTCCTGACAGGATTTTCCTGATTTTTCCTTTGGTCTTTGCTGTTGTTCTAATTTCCCACTTATTTTTAGCCACTTTTCTGGTTTTTGGTCTCTCTTCCCATGGGGGTTCTCAAGGTCCTGCCAAATCACAGATCTCCACTCAGAAACCTTTCTCTGGAGGAACAGCGGGTCTGCGAAGGAACAGTGACTGCATTGTGAGGTACAAAGTGAAATTTAGGACTTGTAATTCTTGCACGTTCACAGCATTGCTTTCCCCCTCCCACTTTATGTCCTGTTTACAGTGCAAATGGTTTCTGCAGGAGGGCTGTGGACATCTGTGTGTTTGGCTGTTTATTGCAGAAGGCTTTTAGTGGGTCAAGGAAGCACATGGAGGGGAGCTTTTGGAGTGGCCTGTGAAATGATTTTACTTAGCTTTGTTTTAGCACTTCTTGCACAAACCTCTGCTCCCTCCCCTTGGGTCGCAGCTTTCCAAGCTGTGCCAGCAAAAGCAGAGTCAGGCTCTGCGAAACTCAAATAAAGCAAGGGGCACATTTAATTTGCATTTGTGCAGAGGTGCTTAATTACAAACACCTCTCCTCCTGCCACAGGACCCCTGGTAGTTCCTTGATTGCTCCCAGTAGGGAGCTGAGCAGTTTTGAGGGCGGATGTTGTTCCTTTAGGTTCAGGAAGGTTTTCCACATCCCTAGGAGTGGTATGCCGTGAGATGGATGAGTGAAGGTCAGTAGTTTGATGTTCCCAGAGGGCTGGTTGTTACAGGATATAATCATGGGATCACAGAGTATCCCGAGCTGGAAGGGACTCACAAGGATCATTGTGTCCAAATCCTGGCCATGCTCAGGACAACCCCAAGGATCCCACCATGAATCCCACCCAAGGATGTGTGTGAACCCTCCCTGAGGGTTCACAGCGGGACCAACACTTCTGAACTCTGTCTCTCAAGGATTTGGTAGGTGGGTTAGCATGCACCATCTGTAAATCCATGGATGCACTGGAAGGAAAGCTTGTGGTGAGACAGGAAAAACAACCCCAAACCTGAGCTATTGCCTGAGGAAACATGGGAATCCCCATTAGAAAGATTTAGATTAGAAAACACATCTGCCAGGAGTTTGGCTCTTGGAATTCCATCAGGGAAGTCCCACCTTATTTTCTTTTAAAGATTAAAAAAAACCCAAACCAAACAAACACACAAAAAAACCCCACACAAAACTAAACAACACCAAAAAATCCACCAAAACCTATCCTGAAAATAAATTGCATGTCTGTATTATTTATATGCCTGGAACTGGGCATCCTCTTGCAGTGCATCCATATCCTTTCAAAAGATGGTCCCAGGATATTGCAGGTCCTACTTTGGACATGCAAGCATTAGATCCAACTTGGAAATTGTCAGGGAAGTATTTTCTACTGCAGTACAAATATCCCCTTCTCACCCCCTCAAGAAACACTAAAGCCTGTTTGGAGGAGTGAAAGTGCAGTACAACATTTAGTTATAAATTGAAGATTTCCAAGCTATGTTGACTTAGAGCATCTGTTAGTGAAACATGTCTGCTCTGCAGACAGTTTTTGTACTTGTGCTGTGCAAGCACATTTCAAACAAGCACAGCAAATGTGCTGCTGAGGACAATCCAGCGGTGCTGCTTGGGTCATTTAGATGACTTAATAGGTCTTTTCTTTTTCCTTGCTATCTGTATTAAATCAATGATTCATATAAATTATGCCAAAGGGAGTTAATTGTTATTGCATGGTATAAAAGGCTGCCAAACTAAGGGCAAAACTCTGATTGCAGTGCGTGGAATAAAATGGAGCTGTGTTCTGATTGCTGAACGCATAAAATGGCTGAACCTGTCACCCCTACCAAAACAGCCCGGCCTGGAATTCCTGTGGAAACAGCAGCAGCAGAGGAATTGTAGAAGCAAAGGTTTAGTGACTGTGGCATGTTTGGAGGTTTTGGTGCATTTGGATGTTGTCCAGAACATGCAACAAACATTAAATGTGCAATAGCCAGCTCAAAGAACTGCGCTTCTCTGGTGCCCGGATCTGCAGAGGAATTTAGGAATTTAACTTTGTTGGTTCAGTGGGAGTTGAGCTCGTAAATATCTTCATGAGATTAGACTGTGGTCTGTATAATATAGCTGATTTCTTATCTCTGCAAGAGGGGCACTGCTGCCATTCTCTCTTGTGGTTCCCCTGGCACATTTTCAGGTCTGTTTGAAGAGGAATTGCTGCTTCTCAGGGTCTGGAGCTTGACTGTGGCTTTTCTAGTTTTTCATGGTTGGAATTGATGATCTTGGCTGTCTTTTCCAGCCTTAAGGATTCTGTGGTTCTCAGAGAGAGGGTACAGCAAAGACACTTGAAGACAAGCTCAGGTGCTGCCCTTTGCTTTGGAATATTTCTCATTGTAGCCAGTGGAGAGGCAAAAGAGGATCTGTCATGTGTTCCTTATTTTTGATGTGCATTCTGCACTAAATCTGACATGCCCCTTTCCCAGGGAAGCTGCATTTTACATGGAAGGAGGTAATACAATGAGAAGTTCATGGAATCATGGAATGGCTTGGGTTGGAAAGGACCTTAAAGGTCATCCAGTTCCAATCCCCAGCCATGGGCAGGGGCACCTCCCACTATCCCGGGGTGCTCCAGGCCTCATCCAGCCTGGCCTGGGACACTTCCAGGGATCCAGGGGCAGCCACAGCTTCTCTGGACACCCTGTGCCAGGGCCTCAGCACATGCCAGGGAAGAATTTTTTCCCAATATCCCATCTAACCCTGCCCATTGGCAGTTTAAAGCCATTCCCCCTTGTTGAATAATGTCAGCGTTGAAACGCTGCCTGTTGTATGAAGGAGAATGGAAAAAGAGAAACTTCTAGCACTTTTTTGGAGCTAAGTCTGGGGTTTTTTTTTTTACAAGGAAAAGTAGTTTTCCAATAGGAGTCAGCACTGGGAAATAAAATAGAGGAGTGTGTGGGATATGTGGGTCTAGAGTAGGGTGGAGGAGGACAACACTGGGGAGATGTTGGCAGAGAAAAGTGTTTGGAATGAGAAGGTGGATTTGTTGGAGCCAGTGGGAAAGTTCAGGAGCACCACGACACGCCAGAAACTTGGGAAGTGGCCATGCCGGAAATGAGGAAATCCACACTCTGCAGTGACTCCATAATTAATAAGGGACCATTTCTGGGCTGCTTGGTGACCTGACCCGACTGCAGGAACTGAATGTGTGGGGTAAGGATTAACGTGCCTTAGGCAAGGCCCGTGCTGGGATTGGAACAGGAAATGATTAAAGTCCTTTGCAAAAGTTGGAGGAAAGCTCGTTATTTTGCTCTAGTATTATCAGGAATTTTTATAATCCGTGTGCAGTGTTCAGGAAGGTGAGGTAGTTGAGTGTTGGGGGGCTCCCCCCTATGATCTCTTTAAAAACTGGGGAACATTACTCTAAATTTTGGTGAGTTTTCCACCAGCACTGTAATACCTGTCCCTGTGTGGCATAGGGAATTAAATGAACAAAAATTAAGTCTACAGTGACAGAAATTGCCAATGACTTCTGAAGGAAGGAGAGATTGTGACTGCTTCAAACAAGTGCTTAATAAACCCCAGTGAAAGAAATGTTGACTTAACTCATTTTTAATTGCTTTTAAGCTCTTAAGTGAGTTTGTTATTGAAAGTAATTAAAGGCCTTGAAAGATTGTGGGGAACTTTGGGAACACCTCTATGGAAAGGCAGTTACTCACCTTAAAATAATTTTTATTGCTACCTAATCTGTCTGAATCGCTCAATTAATTACTTAGTGAAGCGTGGTTCAGCTCAGGGATGCTGCTCAGGTATGGCAGAATGTGTGTGCTTTGGGTATAATAGAAGGCAAAATACTGATAAATAGTCAATTGTTGCTTTGAGAAACTTTATAGGTAGATAAAAAAAGAGCAGTCAGTTTTGTGAAGCCCTTTTTTTAACCAGAACTCCTTTTCCCAAGACATACGTGAGAACTGGAATGGGTGGATTTTCTAGAGCTGAAAGGTTTCCTTGCAGAAACACAGTTTAAACAATGTTTTCATCAGTGTGGCTCAGCTGGTTTTTCAGATGGAAATAACTCCAGCAGGAAGTGTCTCTGTCAATATAACAATCTCCAAATTGATTTTGTTGTCATGTTTCCATTGAGGACGGTGGAGAAAAGATTTCAACGCTGCCTTGTGTGGCTGCAGTGGAAAAACATCTTGAAGGGATCAAGGGCTGTTCTTAACCTGGAATTCAGGTTGAGAGGTAGGATTCTGCCTCTGTGTCCCTGTGCTCAGGTGGGACCCCACCTGCAGAGCTGCCCCAGCCCTGGGCCAGCAGCACAAGGCCCTGGAGCTGCTGGAGAGAGGCCAGAGGAGGCCCCGGAGCTGCTCCAGGGCTGGAGCCCCTCTGCTCTGGAGCCAGGCTGGGAGAGCTGGGGGTGCTCCCCTGGAGAGGAGAAGGCTCCAGGGCGAGACCCTTTAGGTACTGGAAGGGGCACTCAGTGCTTATTTTCTGTGCTCTACTGGCAGTAGGATCTGTCTCCCCAAACTCTGCTACTCAGCAATGCATTGAGCTGAATGATTCTGATATTCCAATTATTCTGAGTTTGGAGATTGAAGGAAAACCCTTCTCAAAAGATGGCTCATGTAAATTGAAGTAGATTCTTAAACCAGACTAGAATTTACTGCCCTTTGCTTTTCTAAACACAATGAAGTGAAAATCAAGAATGAGGGCATTTATCTCCAGCGTGTATTTTTCTGGATTAAAAACTTTGGCAGATGTGGCGCAGAGCGATATTTCTTGGCAAACTGGCATGTTTGAAAGACTGGTCTTAGAGAAATGAGTCTCTTTTAAATAAAGCTAAATATAAAAACAAACCAGCTCTCACTCTGCTTAAGTCTCTCTTATCTGCTGGTAGGAGTTCAGATTAGAGTGTCTGACTTAAATATCTTGAATCCACCCATCCTGTTGCCGCATCAACTCCCAGCTCAGCACCTGAAATCCGGGGCTCGACAGGAGCAGGGAGCCCAGTGCTGATATTTCAGTAGCAGTTGTCCTTTTCCTGCTCTTTGGCTCCAAAAGCAACCCCTCCAGTTTTCCAGGAGATTAGGCTCCTTTTTTTTATTTTTTTAATCAGTAACTGTGAGTAAGTAAAAATGCGGATGGGATTTGCCGCTTTCCCTAAGCTCGCTCTGCCCTTCTGGCCTTCTGCTGGCATGCTCCAAGTGGGAAAGTTATTCTAAGGATACAGCAGAAGTGATGTCAAAGGGAGGTGTGGTCGGGGTGAGGTTCAGAATCCTGACGTGTGTCACTTGTCTTTCTTGGGGGCCGAGCCAACAGGATGTTCCTGGGGAAAGGATGATGCCCAACTTTGCCAGTTTAATGGTTTCCTCACTTTTCTTGCCTCTTGAGTTCTCACTTGGATCCTGCATGTAAAGAACGAAGGAGGATCTTGGGATACTTAGTACTCTGGAGTTTCAAGAACCATCTGATTCTTGAAGCTCATTGCACACCTGGAGATGTTGAGTCATTGTGTGTTGTTCCATGGAGTTTTCCTGGAGGGATATTTTCCCATGGATGTGTGCAAAGTGCTGGGCTCCCCGGGCTGTGCTGATCCAGCTCTCCCAGGGCCAGATCAGGGAATAGCAAACCCAGGTTATTTTTAACCTGGATCCCTTCCCTAATCCAGGTCTTGGTACAGCTCTGGGCCAGTCTTGGTGGCACAAAGGCAACTGCCAGTTTTTAAGGAGAGGAAAGATGGGAAGGTGCTTCCAGCCAGGAACAACCCTGTGGTTTCCTGCAATGTTCTCTGCCTTCCAAAATTATTTCTTTCCATGCCTTTATTTCCTGCTAAGTATCCATGCCTTGATTTCCTGCTAGGTATTTGCACAGATGTTTTTGCTTCCAGCTGCTCCAGGTGGATCTTTAATTTGTTTGGGTTTTTTTAATGTGCCCTGAGCAGAATGGAATTCGGATCCATTCTGGATAATCTGCATATATTCATTAACATATTGCCCTATTCTTCTGGAATTTAGGTCCTAAGTGCATTAGGCTCCATGAGAAATGTCTCTGGTATCCTCTCTGTGGTGTCTCCTTGCTCAGAGTGTAACACCACACCCTTCATTATTGCCTTTGCATTCTGTTCCTTTAATTCCATTCCCTGTATGAGTAAAGGGGTCTGAATTAACCTTCACAATGAACCTGCCAGGGCTTCTCCCAGTGTCCAAATAGATTCTCATTAATCCCTCTTTTGTAATGCAGGGAAGGATTGTGCTGGAGTGTTTCGCTTCGATTTTTTTTTTTTTTAATAGAGGAAAGGGTCTCTCTGAGGCTGCTCTCACTGAAAGGTTTATTTTATTTCTAAGACAACGCCTGCATATAATTTTTAATGCTGCACTTTCTGGAGGTTGACTGTTGTCAGTAGTACAGTAAATATTTCCTTCAATTAACAATAACCTTAGGTAATGAAATTGTTCTGTTTTCATTACAAAGTGGTTTGTGACTCGGAAACCCCAAGACGCCTTATCATATATAATTTGCACAAATGAAAATATTTATTCCAGAATCAATTCTAGAAGAAGTTTGGGAAAATTGTTGGAAACAGGCAGTAAAGAAAGTGAGCATTGACTTTTGGGGAACTTTTCCCTTTCCATTTTGTGGGGTTTGATTACTCAGAGGGCTAAACCCAAAATGTTGTGGAATAGGATTTAACCCTGCAGAATGTCAGCCATTTGCTGAATGTTTTTATCTTCATTTGATAAGCAGTTGTGGAGCATATTTTTATGCTACCACTATTTTATCAGAACCCTCTGCAATCTACCAAAGCAGGTGTTTTAATCACCAAATCCTAATTAACTCAATCTATTTTATAATCTGTCTACCCAGCTCCTACCAGTGGAGTCCAATTTTCTGCAAAGAAGGAGGAAAATAATGGATTGAAATAGAAATACAGAAGAATAATTGTAATAAGATCATCATTGAAGTGTAGCTACTAAAACAAAAAAAGAAAACTAAATTTGGGACATAGGGGGGAGGATAGAATTAAAAATCTTGTTTTGCTGCTCGAAATAGCACATGGAGTTGATGAAGATTTTGGGGAATGAGCTTCCCTACTTAGTAGCTGCAGTAATCTTGGGAAATATTAAGGGATCTCATCTCTTCCATAGCAAGAAGAAAGTGGGAAGGGAAGGAGGAATTCTTGGCTGCAGGAACCTCCTTTGGTGTCTGCTTAGCTTGATAAGAAAGATGGAGAGGGACTTTTTATGGGAGCTTGTAGTGACAGGATGCAGGGAACTGTCAGGACTGGTTTTTTCTGAATTCTTGAAGTTTTCCCTGACTTAATCCCAGATCTTGATGAACAAGGTTGTGCCAACAGGACTTCTCAATGTTGTGCTATTTCCCTAGATTTTCCAAATGAATACCTTCTCACAAATTCATTTGTTTTTTCTCGTTCTTTAATGAATGTCTTTGCACTTCCACTCAAAGACACTGATTGGGACTGATTGTTTTTCTGCAAATACATCCAAGTTTGGTCAATCCTGACTGTTCCCTGCCGGTTTTTGAGTGGTGGCAGAGGGCAGGGATGTGTGCTGGCAGCTGGACAGCCTCCTTCTCTGTAGCTTATCACAGCTTCTCTGCAGCAGCAGCATCCACTCACTCTGCACCGAATCAGTTTGACTTCTGGTCAGGAAAAAAACAGAAAAGGAGCCAAAAGAAAAAAAAAAATCCAAAAAGGGTTAATCTGCTGAGTGGCAGCACGATGCAAGCAGGTATTGATGCTGTTGCAGCTAAAGAAAGATCCAGCGCCAAGGTTAATGAGAGGTGGGGACTGTTGTTCTCCCTCTCTGTAGCAGCCAGAGCCGAACAAAAGGGGGAATGTTTGGAGAATCCCTCAGCATTAAAGGCTGTGGCGGTGCTGTGCTCCTGCCAAATCCCGGGAACCCTCCAGACATTCAGCACCACTGGACATGCACCTTTAGCGTTTGTAAGCAAGAGCCGGTGGACTTCCTCGGTTTATACAAACATAAGGATGTGAAAATGTTCCAAAATGGGGACTTGGAGCAAACGGAGCTATCAAAGCAGCTCAGAAATGAAATGATGATGCTAAAGGTGAGGGGATTGAGGTGTGAAAGCAGCAGAAGGAGCGGCTGGTGATCCCGTGCTTGATGCTGAGCCTGGTGCAGCAGGCAAGGCTTGCTTTCCCGAAATCCAAGGGAGGAGGAAGATGTGAGGGAGGTGGCTTTCTCCCCCATTTGCTCGAACACTTATTTTCAGCTTCTTTCTTGCCACAAAAGGAGTAATTTGTTTAATTTTACAAAATGTTACCGAAGCTGTTGGAAGTGGAGCTGCAGCCCACGTCTTCTTGATAAATGAGTGTGTGTATTCCTGGAAGGAAGTTAAAATGGGGCTGTGTTATATTTGGTACCTCCTGAAGCACCGAGGCTACTTTGAGTACAGAATGTGCTCAGAGAAAGACTAATTTGCCACTGCAGAGCCTGATGGGATGAGATTTGTCAAGTCCTTGTCTCTGCTGAAATTCACTTACACTTTCCTCTCTCTCCTGAAGTTATTTTAGGGTTCTGTCTTTGAATTGAAGGGCCATAAAAACCAGTCAAAAAGCCTGAAACCAGAATTAAAATCCAAGCAATGAATATGCTTCTTATAATGTAGAAATACAGAAGTCAAGCACCCGTGAAAGCAACAGGTGGAGATGTTCCTGACCCGTTTCCCTGAGTGTGCTCATGCTCTTGCCAGCACCAGTGGGATATTGGAGCATCAGCAGGGTGGGTTTTGACTTCTCTCCAAGGATGCCATCTCTCATGGCAGGTGGTGGCTTCCTGCAGGAAGCAGGAAAAAGAAAGATTCAGTGAACATGAAGAATTTACTGTTTTCTGTTAATTTACAAATTTGTGCTGTTTCATTAGCTGGCTTGAAGGGTCTGGCGGTGTAATTCTGCAGGGAAAGGTGGGATGTACCAGCACTCCCAAAGAAAACCTCAGTTGTTTTACTGGATTCGATGTTTTCTGCCTCCTGCGTTCTCCCCCAGAGTGTTTTTTGAGTGAATGTAAACTAATACAGGATCAGTGGTTAGAAACCATGAAAAAATATTTAATGTAAACCTTTTGGTACTGAGTTGATTAAAATAAACAACAGTTCTGAGGAGCTGGTCCTGCTTTGGGAACAGTAGGGTTTCTGTTCCTCCCTATAATGCATAAAGCATGTGGAGTGCCTTGAGAGCTTTTTCTGGGTGCTGCACTTCATTCTGAGGGATTTCATTTTCAGTTCTCTGAGCTTTTGTGTCAGCTGGGAAGGGAGGATGTAGGAGTAACATGTAAAACTCAGGCTAAAACCTGTTTAGTCCCAAATCCTGACAAATAGCTGGTAAACAAGTATTTAAATGAAAGCTTGAACTTTGTTTTCTCCCTCTGGAAAGCTGGGAATGCCTTGGTCTTATTGCCAGCTCTGGTATCCCTTCCCTCTCCTCTTATCCCATCTCCAGCACTCCTCCTTTTTTTGCCTGCATTTCTTCCATGTCCCATTTCTCCTTCTGCTCCAGTGGAGGTGAAGACCACTCGGAGCTGGGAAGAGCCGTGTTTTCTTCTGGCAGGTTTTCCACAGAGCCTCACGGGTGTTTCTCTCTCTCTCTCTCCTCGCTGCTGCAGAGCTCTGGAATGCTGTGAAGACTCCCTGCCCAGGCACACTCCTCTCCGGATTATCTCCATCCCAAGGAAGCTCGTATCCAAGAGGTACCAATTCATCCTGTCTTTGTGCCCTTCAGTTGTTGCACTTGTGTTTAGCTACTCCTCCCAAAACCTTTTCCCTGCTCCCTCCAGACAGGGAAGCCTTGGATACCGTGGAGACTGCAGCTGTTGCTGTTTGATACGGTTTGGACTCTTCTTTCTATTAAATGAACTTTGCTACAGGAGCACTTTACAGTTTAAAATGAGAAGTGATTTCTGGGTCAAGAAATGCATAAGCTGAAACTCCAGCAACACTCTGTGCCTGGTGTATTTTATTGTGTTGATTTAGAAAGTTAATAAACATCAGGTTTTCAGCAGCCTGAGTAAAGCACACAGTACTTATGTGCTGCTCCTATAAAGAATCGTGAGAGGGGTTCTTTTTTTAGTGTTTATTAGTCTTAATATCTTCCTTGTAAATAATACATTTTTGTTTTATATTAAAAAGGAGAATTGTGTTCATTAGCTGGGTCAAAATCCCCAGGTTGGCACAGACACGATTCCTGATATAAACTTCTGTCATTTGCCTGGAGACCGGCAAATTGTTTTCTAATAGTTTCTATTTCTTGGGAGAAGAAAGCTGGAAACACTGTTTTCAAATATAAACTTTGCAGTGTAATTTGGTTGGAGCACTTTCTGTCTTAACTCCTTATTTTGGTTTATAGTGCCCAGCATGATGAGACCTGGGCAGCCCTTTGAGCATGTACATACATGTATAAATATATATATATACGTAAGAGAATTTAATATGTTAAAACAGTGGGAGAACATGATCTACAGGAGCTGTGAAACAGGAACATACCCCGGCAGGAAATCCCTCTGGAAAGTATGCTGGGAAAATGTTGCTGTGTGCCTGCCCTTCAATTTTCCCTTAGGGATTCACACTTCCCTGTTGGGCAGAGAAGACACAGGGATGGCTGAAGTGTCTGTCTGACCCCATTCAGCTGTTCTTGTGCAAGAATATGGAAAAACCGTGGTTGACTCTATGTTTTTTTCCATTTTATATGTTTTGCTGCTCACTTAATGACATGAACTTTAAATCTCAGCTGCGCTGCATTGGGATCAAACCTTTGGGCACACTCTGACCCTTATCCTCACAATAATTCAGCACTCCAGCCCTGCTTTGGGAAAAGCTGCCCTAAATCAATGCCTCTTCTTTGGGTACAGACAAAATCCGGGTGTTTCTTCCTCTCCTGCCACCCCAGCTTAAGTGGAATAGGACAGAAAATGCCAAGGATTTCAGAAAAGCTTTTCCCTGCTTGTGCCAGCCTTGAGGCAACAACAGTGATCCCCTCCATCTCCTGCTTCCTCTTTTCCCCCTCTTCATGCTAGCAAAAGGATATTTTTTTTTAAAAATGATGCTGCTCCTATATCTTTTTTCTGCATGGTTTCCCCCTTTGGACTCTGCAGCTTTTCTTGGATCTGAGAAGCAGAAATCCAAGGCTGTGGAAGGGGAAAGGCAAAGCCAAGGGTTTGATGGGTGGTGAGGCGGGAGAAGGGACACAGAGTAAGACTGGAACTGGTGGGAGATCCAGAGGACAAGATTTTGTTTCAAGTGGGAATATGTGCAGTGTTGGCTTTGCATAAGAAAGCTCCTGCTCCAAGGGCTCCTGGGCCAATCCAGGTTCAGAATAAGAAATTTTAGGCTCAGGAGTGGAATTAATGGAGCCTGTGGAGACTTGGCTGACCAAACAGATCGGGGTTGCTCTCTAGGCTGTGGTTGCCCTGCTGGGGATCTCCGGCAGCCACTTCAGATATTTACTTTTGGGTGACTTTATCTTGAGTTGAAACCCTCTCTGTAAGATTCAGTGTTCATTCAGAAATCAAAAGGTGCAGGAAATGGAGTTAAACTTGAATGTGTGAGTGCTCCATGACTTAGCTTACTTAGGTTGTTTCATGCCTGGGAAATACCCCACTCCCCCACATCCTAATTGAAATCCCAGCAATTAAATAGTTAAACACAGCCTGTGTGTATAAAATCCATGTGTTTCTATAAATACCTCTCTTATCTCTGTAATGGTTTGGTTTGATGTAAATATTTTTAAATGTGCTTTTACATTAGGCTGGTTTTTATCCAGTGTGTGTGAGTAGAATTTGGAACTGGGCCTGGACTTTGTACTTCTGCTCCTCAACGTTTCTGAACTCATGTGGAAAATTTCTGGCCTTTAAGTCTCCTGAGCATTTCTGCCAGTTTGGTGGGGTCTTCACTGGGATGGGGATGCACAGAATCCAGAGCTGAAGGGGAGCATTTTGCCAGCAGCTCTTGGACACTTCGATGCTGTTGGGAACATCATTTAGTGAATTTTTTTAGTGCAGGAGCAAATCCTTTGTTCACAGATCTGAAGTTTTCCTGCACTGCCAGCTCTGTTTTGGAGAACAAAATTCCTTTCAGAGAACATGTGATATGGAAAATGATTTCTGTCAAGCCAAGTTATGTGCTGCATCCAGCTCTGGGGCCCCCAACAGCAGAAGGACGTGGAGCTGCTGGAGCCAGTCCAGAGGAGGCCATGGAACTTCTCTGAGGACTGGAGCCCCTCTGCTCTGGAGCCAGGCTGGGAGAGCTGGGGGTGCTCACCTGGAGAGGAGAAGGCTCCAGGGAGAGCTCAGAGCCCCTGCCAGGGCCCAAAGGGGCTCCAGGAAAGCTGGAGAGGGACTGGGGACAAGGGATGGAGGGACAGGACGCAGGGAACGGCTTCTCACTGCCAGAGGTCAGGATTAGATGGGATATCGTGAAGAAACTGTGGCAAAAACATTTTAAAAGAGGATTATTTTACAGGTGTGGATCTGACTCAGAAAGGTATTTGCAAGAGTGTCACATAGGCTGAAATGCTGGGTCATTAATCTTTATGAATTCATCACCTTCTACAAGGAAGAGGTTTCCCTATGTGCTATATTACAGCGTATTTAGGTACGTCATAGAATGCCTAGCCTTGGACACTCCCAGGCATGGAGCAGCCACAGCTTCTCTGGGCTCCCTGTGACAGGGCCTCCCCACCCTCACAGGGAAGGATTTCTTCCTAAGATCCAGCCTAAAGTTCTCTGTCAGTTTGAGAGTAGGCTTCATTCCCCCTTGTCCTGTCACTCCAGGCCCTTGTAAAGAGTCTCTCTCCATCTTTCCTGTAGGTTCCCTTCAGGTCCTGGAAGGCCACAGTTAGGTCGCCCCAAAGCTTTTCTTTTCCAGGCTGAACAGTCCCAATTCTCTCAGCCATTCCTTGCAGCAGAGCTGCTCCATCCCTCTGATCAGCTTGGTGCCTTGTCTGGAACTGCTCCAACAGCTCAGCAGCAGCAGTGTGCTCTGTTCAAGGACTCTGTGGCTGAGGTGAGCTGATGGGAAACATCCCCCCTGTTCCCTCTACCTTTCCTCAGCGCCTTCCCGCAGTGTGCTGCACATTCCTGCCCTCACAAAAGCCGTGCTGGAAGCAGGGGCCTTTCTCTCAGATGTATAATTCAGCCCCTCTTCCCGGCGTGCCAGCCTTGTTTGTGTTGATGAATGAATGTGCCCTGTGTACAACCTGCCGATTACTCTGCTCCAGGAGTACAGTCCTGCTCAATGTACCTGGTTCTGATTAAGTGCATTTGAATTTGGGAGTGTGCTTAATGAGCTACACCTTTCACAGATTCTTTTGTTAATTCAGAAAAGCTGCCTGCTCTGATTTATGATGCCAAAAGGGGAAAACTGCCATTAAAAGCATTAATTAGTCTTGGTTGACTGCACAAAGAATAGACTTGGTGTGAGCCAGTTTTTGATTTAGCCCTTTGATTTTTGCCTAAGCTTGTTAGAGGGTCTGTATCTCTGGCTGTCTCATGCTGGATTGTATAATTGGAATTTTGTGTGAAATTCTTGGGCTGAAGGACCAAGAGCCAATTATAATCAATAAAGTTGTAAAGCAATTGGGCAGAACTTTGCAGATAGTTTAGTACAGAAATGTTCCTTTTTAACATGTGGAAGTGATAACTTGGGATTGTCAATTTGGCGGGAACGATAGTCCAAGGGTTTGCTGCGAGCCCTGGGCACTGTTGGTAAACCTCAGGAAGGAAAATATTCTCAGGAGCCTTGGATTTGCCCATTGTGCAGTGCTTCAGCTGCATGTGAATCCCAGAATCCCGAAATGGCTTGGGTTGGCAGCGGCACAAAGGTCATCTAGTCCAACCTCACTGCCCACGCAGGATCCCCAAGAGCAGGTAACCCAGGATTGTGCCCACAATCCTTGAGATTGAGGATTTTTACTATCCCCAGGGAAGGAGACTCCACATCCCCTGTGGGCAGCCTGTTCCAGTCAGTGCTTGGTCACCTCACAGTAAAGTTCTTCCTCTCATTCAGGTGGAGCTTCCTTCATTCCATTTTCTTCCCATTGCCTCTTGTCCTGTTGTACCACCCAGCAGATCCAGGTGGTAGCACTGGTAGTTTTTTCTTTTCCTCTACAACTTTATCCATTTTCTAATCCAGGCTAATAGGGAAAAAACCAAAAACCCCTAAAGCTTGGAACACTGTCTGTGTTGTATCCTTGGAAATCCTATATTATAACATTGATGAGTGTATTTCAGTGTATGGTAGTTCCTGTACTTCTCAATTCTGGCCATCAATTCTCCACACAAAAGTCTGAAAATTAATTGAAATGCAAATCATAGCCTAAGATTTCTTTCCAACAGACTTTCCCAATTTATGCTTGACTGCAAAAAAACAATTCCATTGCTATAATTTTGGTAATTGCCTCTGGTCTGTTTGAGAATTAAGATTTCCCTCTGTCTGTATAAAGTTTCCGTCTCTTTTAGATATTATCACATTAAGTGCTCCATAAAAAGAAGGTTGGATTGGCTTTCCATCCCAACTTGTCCTTAAGGAGCCAGCAGTTGGATCTTCCAGCTCTGCCTTAATTTCCTGGCAGAACTAGAAGGTTCCTTCTCCTTTCCTCCTTCCTGCACGCCTGGAGAGATGATGGTGGTACCGTAGGACTTTGAAGTATTGCACTGGAAATATCCTCTGGATATTCAGGGAGATGGGAACTGCCTTTAAAATGCATTTTTAGCAAAAATTGGTTCCTAACAGCAGCACAGGTCTGAAATGACAGATATCTTTAGAGGCACGGAGGTATTTAAGGGCTGTATTCCCTCCTGCCTTCCCTGAACACATCCAAGTCCTTGGGGCAGTGAGTTTCCAGCATCTGCCGTGTTTGGCAGATGGATTTTTGGGTAGGAGTGAAAGCCTTTGAGCTTCTGTTTAGTGTTTCAGTCAGCACATCCTTGGAGGGAAGTCCATCATGTTGGAAGCACTGGAACAGCCAGGGAGCTGTGAGCTCCCCGTCTCTTCACAGCCACAGCCTAGGCTTGGTTATTCCCAGCTCCCACAAATGTTCCCAGCTTTGTCCCTCCGTTATTTGTTTTCCTTTCCCATTGAAGGAAGTGGTTCTTTCCAGTATGAGAAGCATTAAATTGACTTAAATGCTTTGTTTGCCAAAGTAGCTCTTTGAAGTGGATCTTTCAAGTTTCTTATGTGATCTGGGATTTGATGAGACACATTTTAACCCAGTAATCTCATGGTGAGGAAGGAAGGGAGAAAGGGAGGGTGGAAGCAAGAGAAGGAACCTTCTAGTTCTGCTAGTTTTGATCCTAACTCACACAGTTTTCCATATTCCCTTTTAACACTTGACTTGTGCTGGAGCATCCAGACGCTCCGGGGTCACCCGTGGGATCAGCAGGATCTCACTGGTCAGCTTTTCCAAGCATGTCTCCAGCATTAAGTCTCAAACTGGAAAGGTAATCCCCTCGGGAGGCTTGACCTACTCTTCAAATTACTTTCTCCTGCTCTTTTGAGGCTTTGGGTTTTATTCGGATGGTTTTTTCCTCCTCATCAAGGCAGCTCGTTTAATTGCTGTGACTGCCAGGCAGAAACCTCACTCTCACTCTTACAGACCTCTTTTTCTTCTTTTTCTTCAGCTCCTTCATAATAAAGTGGGTTTTGGAACAGGGCCAGGCCTTTAGCCCGAAGTGTCTTCTGGTTTCATATCAAACAAGGGACAGCACAGCCAGATTGCTTCCCTAATCCCTCTTCCCAAAGACAAAGGTGTCAGCACTGTCTAGACATTGGTGTTCCACGTGCTCATTCAAGGCTGAGGGTTCCCCCTCTCTCCTTTTCATCCCACATAATTGTTCTCAAAGCCTCCTAATCTGCCGTGGCTCAGTGGGTGAAATCCCCCATACAATTTGGGATGGGTGTGTCCAATTTGGGAGTAGGTGGTCTGTGCCCCTTTGGAGCAGGGTCAGTGAAACAGGATGAGCGAGTTCTTGCTGCTGTACAGACTGAGCATTTAAAATCTCTTTTTTCCCCCATATTCATGCTGTATCCAGTCGGGAGATCTTACACAGCAGCTGTTCTTAAACTTTTATTTTTCTTTTATGGCTATTTAATGCCTTTATTTGGGTCCATTTTTTGCAGATTTTCCATGGAGGAGTGGGTCCTTACAAGCTGCAGGTTTGGACTAGGAAAAGAAACGATTTAGCTAGTTTCCTGGTCCTTTGAAATTTTCCTTTTACTGATGGCAGGTTTTGACTTCTTCTTTCTTTGGAAGTGTTGTGCTGAGAAGTTTAGCTAATGGGAGATCATTAGGATCCTGTTTAGCCTTGGATGTGATCTGGTTGTGTAATGGAGAGGTTAGGTACAAAAAAATTGGGAAAACTGAAGACAAATTGATAACAGAGCAAAATCACAAATTTTTCTGCCCAAAGTTCTCTCTCATTTTGGAGTTCCTTACACACATTTATTGTCCATTTTTAGTATTAAAGTGTGAAAGTAGTGTTCTCCACTTCGAGGATTCTCTCACAGGTGTAAAATGCTTTTCCCAGTTTGTCAGCATCCACGAGGAATTGATGTCAGATCCATGAAGGTGCTGGCTGTGCTCAGCCTCACGCTGAGTCCCGTGGCTGACACGGATCTGCAGGTAGGTGAGATGCTGCTCAGAGCCACATCCACGTGGCTTTTAAATCCCTCCAGGGATAAGGACTCCACCCCTGGCCTGAGCAGCTGTGCCAGGGCTGGGCAACCCTTTTGGGGAAATTGTCCCTGGGAGCAGAGCCCGTCTCCCCCAGCTGCCCCCTCCTGTCAGGACACTGATAATTCCTTGGCACTTCAGCGTGCTCCTCATGCCTGTCTGTCAGTCTTTCTGGCTGTCACAGCTGGGAACAAGGGGAATCGTTGTGTTTTGTGTGTTCTGTACAGCTGAGTGTGTCATTTCAAGTTAAAAATAAGACATCTTTAATGTCAAGATTGCAAAGTTCAGAAAGCAGAACGGGGCTGGAAGTCAGTAACTGCACTTTCAGTTTGTTCTGTATTTATGTGAGGCCTTATCAGCAGGATTTCTGTCCAGGATTCTCTCCCTAAAAAGTCATTCATCCATGAAAGGTGTCTTGGTCTGAAGGCTATTGCAAACGGGGGATAATTAATTACTTATAACTTGTGAGGCCACCTAAAAATGAAATTCCTTGTTTCTTCTCTAGGCTCTTAAGAGTTCAGCCTGGTCTAGTGGAAGGTGCTCATGGAAGGGGTTGGGAATGAAATGGGCTTTAAGGCCCCTTTCAACTCAAACCACTCTGGGATTCTATGGAAACACGCAGCACTCTATATTTTTGGAGCTGTTGTTGCCTTGTCTTTGTGTAGGTCAAGTTTGAAAGATGTTTCTTCTGCAAAAGCGCCTGGAAAAGAGCTGATTATTCATCAGAAGTTACCAATAAAGGGTTTTGCTGTTGTTCCCAGGTGCTGCTAGAGGATTATTTTGCCAGTTCATTAAAGGCTTGGATAGGGATTTACAAGCTGATAGCTTTGGTTCCTCTGGTGGACCCGGCCTGGAGCCTCTAAATATTTTGCATTTAATGCTGAAATAACGTGGGATTTCAGAGTGAGAAGCCTTGTTATTTTAAAAAGGATTACAGGCAGAGAATTTGCAGACTGGGGACAGCAATTGGGTGCGACTGTGCTGTATGGGAGGATCACTGCAGCTCATTCCCCGTTACTCCTCCTCTCCCTTTATGCTCCTCTTGCGGTGGAACAATGACCCCGGAATGTCACCAGCACACCTTTGGCTCCCTTCCCCCGGCTGCCAGAGTGCAGGAATGGCAAATTCCCATCCCCACGGTGCTCGTGGCCTGCCAGAGCATCTCACTGCAGTTCAGTAGTGAATCATTGCTGTATTTGTCACGTGCAGCTCCAGCGGGCCGGGCTGGAGAGCCTTCAGTCGGGATCTGGAGAGCCTTCAGTCGGAATTCGCGGCGCTCTGCCAAGGCGCTGCATTGTTGTCGGAGCCCCCCGAGCTGATAAAACACATCCTGGCTGCACATTATTGCATCCATGGCATTGCATTCCTGCCTGTGAGCTAACTAACGAGCCTAGGAATTTGTTGGGTTTAGCCCTGGGGATTACAGGGTGGGTGTGGGTGTTCTAAACTGTTAATCCATATATTTTACTGTTTGAAAAATTCATTTTCCTGAGGGTTATTTGGCACTGTAAGAGCATCAGCAGGACCTCTGTAATGCAACAGAATATCTTCTACACAAGAGAAAGTGCCTATTTTTTTTCCTCAAACAAAAAGACAACTTGCTTTACAAGGAAAAAAAAATTCCTTTCACGACCTTAAAATAATTCATTGGGGAAAAGAAAGCTTTTTGTTTTATGAAGGTTTTGTGTCTGCAGGATCCCAGCTGAATGCCATGTTGGAATTGACTGGTGCTAATGTTGATTTAAAAAAAAAAGTCAGAATTGCTTGGACATGGGAGGTTATCAGTCAAATACTGCTTAGAGAAATTGTTGTGACTGCTGCCTTCAGCACCTCACTGAGGCGCGGGGATGGGCAATAATGTGAGCAGAGTGGGCTGTGTAAGATCATCACTTTTCTCCTGATAATTTAACTAAATCAGTTTATAGCAGGAGTATCTGGTGAAATGAGAGAAGAAAATTTTCCTTGCACGTATATTGTCCTTGTTTTCATCCCCTTGCTCCAGAGCTTGCTGCCAGTGCAGGGAGAGCATTGCAGGATTCCCTGTGGCTCTGCCTTCCACTGTGTGTGTTTTTATAGAGGTCCTCCTCTTGTCTGCTCCTTTGATTCTGCTTTTCCTCAGAAGGCCACACACAGAGCTGAACCTTCAGTTCTCGTCACCATTGTCATCTTTTGTGCTGTTTTCTTTATCCTTTTCCAGTCCCACCTGTGAAATAGGTGTGGTTTAAAAAAAGAAAACCCAAATGTTAGGTTTATGATCTGGTTTTTGTATTGCTCTGCCGTGCCTCGCAGATGAGGGTCGGCCTCAGAACAGACACAAAGGAGTTTTCCTGGCTCTTAAATGTTTCTGCAGGCTGATGAATTTAAAGCAGAGGGAATTAAAATGTAAAGGTGCATCTCTGAAGGGGTGTCCCACATCGGCTCTGTGGGGCCCAGCAATGGCACCAGAGGAACAGGCAGGAACCGAAGCCCAGGAAGTTCCACCTGCACGTGAGGCAGAACTTCTGCCCTGGGCAGTGACCACACATGGACAGATCACCCAGAGGGGTGTGGAGGCTCCTCACTGGGGATATTCCAGAGCCATCTGGACACAATCCTGTGCTCTGGGATGGCCTTGCCGGAGCAGGGAGGTGACACCAGATGAGCCACTGTGGTCCCTTCCAGCCTGACTCATCTGGGAATTCTGTGATTTGGAAGACTCCAGACTTGAGCTCCAGGTGATTTTTAAGAACCAAACCAGTTTCAAATGTCGTTCTTCCCTCAGATTGTTTTGTTCCAGTGATGCCACCTGATCGAAGTAACTCCGAACCAGTTTTGGATTTTAGAGAGTCCCAGGAGGGTTTGGGTTGGAAGGGACTTGACAACCCATCCAGTTCCACCCCTGCCAT
The DNA here is from genome assembly GCA_008694505.1 of Cyanoderma ruficeps. Classification (NCBI taxonomy): domain Eukaryota; kingdom Metazoa; phylum Chordata; class Aves; order Passeriformes; family Timaliidae; genus Cyanoderma; species Cyanoderma ruficeps. Next base: position 837,901 of record VZDJ01000330.1, on the reverse strand, counting down.
GGACAGGGACACCTTCCACTAGCCCAGGCTGCTCCAAGGCCTGTCCAGCCTCGCCTTGGACACTTCCAGGGATCCAGGGGCAGCCACAGCTTCTCTGGGCACCCCGTTCCAGGGCCTCCCCACCCTCCCAGCCAGGAATTCCTTCCCAATATCCCATCTAACTGTCCTCTGGCAGTGGGAAGCCATTGCCTGTGTCCTGTCCCTCCATCCCTTGTCCCAAGTCCCTCTCCAGCTCTCTTGGAGGCCCTTTAGGAACTGTAATTTAACTCAGAAATGCTGTTAAAAAAAAAAAAAAGTGCACTGTTTAATGCATTTTTAATCATTTGGCCATTTTGTTTTCATTGCATGGATAGAAATATTACAGCATTCAATCAAGCATTTCAGAAGCTCCATCATAAGTGATTTTTGGATAGCCAAAAATTGCTTCTAGGGGATCTTTCTAAAACATCAGCCACTGTAATAGGAGCAGGATTTATTATTTCATTCAGCACACACACGTTACCTGGCATCTCTCAGCAGATGATTTCACTCTCTGCACTTCTCTCAGGGCTCTCTGAATCTCCCAGCTTAATTATGACTGTTATGAATAATTTATTCTCCACAAACATTGCTTTGTCTCTTCTGTCTCTTCCTCAGTTTCCACTGCTGGTCCCTGTGAAGGCTCTGGGAGCACCTTGCTGTCACCCTTTTGGGAGTCTGAAAATCCCATGTTTAATACAGGCTGTTTCCTATTGCTTAACTGCTCCCTAATCCATAACATTCCCTTCTCCTGTTGTCCTATAACTTTAATTTTTTAATAGCATCCCACTGGGGCTTTTTTGTAAGTAGCTTTTTGTGGTGGTTTATTCCCCAGTTCTGGACTCTTTAGCCACAATTGAAGGATTTGGGTTGAGTTATTTTGCTTCCCATGCTGTGTCTGTTTGTCTGAGTGAGGGCACTGCAGCATTCCAGCCACTTTGCTTCATGGGAAAGGAGACATTGGCTAATTCCATGATAATCCGTAGGACACTTGTTAAAGATAAGGACAAGTCTTGTACCGTTACACAATTGAGTGATTTGAATGTGATAAAGGATTTTCAAACACATCATGGACCGGGTATTCTAAGTTTTCCCTGACTTTTAAAGTAAACAATATTTGGTTTTATTGACGTTAGTATATACTTGTTTTCTCTTCCCTCATGAAGTTCTCTGGAAATGTCCAACCTTTCCACACTTGGCATAAACATGGAGCAGATCTGTATTTGCTGTTTTTACTTTCTAGCTTGTTTAAGGTGTTTGGTAGTTCTTGGTTTGGATTTTGACTCATTTGCTTCCTATTATTTTGTTTTCCACTGAGCATCCTCCTCCCCGCTCTCTTGCTCTCCCATTTTTTGGAGGTTCTCTCACATTCCTCAAGCAGACCACAAGCAGAGTCTGTTGCCTTTAGTTTTTTTGACTCTTCTTACATGAAATGATCCATATTTTAAATCCTCCTGTGAACAGATGCAAATTTCTATGTCACCCTACTCATTTTAGAGAACATTGGCTTTTTCCCTGTCCCAAATAAGATTTTATTCTTGGCAGGGAAGAGCTGAAGTGCTGTTTGTTTGCAGAATTTCCGGATGACTGACGGCATGCTCAGCCCTCCGAGTCCTCACGGTAAACACAGCTCTTGCTATTGGAAAAATACATCAGAAATCCCAAAATAAAGCAGGGAATGTACAGTATTCCCAAGTTAGGAACACCATGTGTGGATTTTGATGGCAGTTTGTTTGATTCTGAGATGTAGGAGAAGTGATATCTTTCAGATGCATTTCAGGGAGAGCCAGAACATCTTTTTTTTTCCCTTTTCCTACTCATCCGGAAACACTTAGGAATGAGAAATTCCACCTATTTGTCTTGTTGATGGCTGTTTTCTCCTGGTATAAGGAAATACTTTCCACTTGTATTAGACCATTATCTCACACGGATGTGGAGCAGATTTCCATTTGCTGTTCTTGGCTGGGAAGGACATCATGAGAGAAATCTGCGGGAAGCAGGGAAAAGAAAAAAGATAATTTGAAGTGGCTTAAGCTGCTGACTTAGCCTGAACATTCCTTTTTTTTTGGGGTGACTGTGGGGAGAGTAACTAGGGAAGACACTGTGCCATTGATGGGGGTGCTGCTCTATTATTATTTTTATTTGGGGCTGGGAAAGCCTCTTGGTGCCATTGGGATGCTGAGCCCCCCAGGATGTTGGGATGCCTTTTGTAACTCTACCAGTGCTAAATCTCCCTCCTGGAATAATTCCCAGCTCTTTCACCTGTGCTTCAGGAAGCCTTTGAAAAGGGAGTTGTTGGGTCAGATTGTCTTTCTTTAATAACTAGAAATCCCCTGGAATATCTTGGTAAATACCCTGTAGGATATGCTCCTGGTATAGGTACCCAGCAAACTCTGGCCTTGGAATAGCTCAAGAGCCATAAGTAAATATATTCTTGGAATTACATTTTAAAATTGGTTTTCATCTTTAACTGGTTTTGAAGTTAAAACCTAATTATGAATATTAAATTCAGGTTAAAGAATCCAATTTAGTTCTAGCTCTGCATTAAATGAGCTGCCAGAACTCACCTGGTGGTGACAGGTTGGGAAGGAACATTCTCTGAGCTGGCATCACTAAACTGCAGACTCTAGCCTAAAACTGTATTTTAAACATTGATTTGCATAGAATGCAGGTCCTGTCTTTCAGAAAAAAAATTAATTACCTCTCCCCCAGCTGGCCCTATCTATGATGAGACTGCAGTGGAAAAGCAGGATTCATGCTTTGGAAAAAAGGGTGTTTGCCAGATTCTCATCTGAATTGTAAAGAGCAGCTTTGGCTTTGAAATCAGCCATGAGTTCACGGTGCCCTTCCATGGATGAGTGAATGAAGGATGGATTTGGGCAGCGTTGTCTGTTTTTCTGGTAGTTTGTGTGACGTGGGCCAGTGCTGGACATAAAACCCAGTGGAAAATTCCCCCATGTGTTTTGTGTTGCTGGAAGTTCAGGTTGTGCTGGTTGATTCAGAAGGGGACATTGAAACACGTGTTGGCAGCAGTTAAAAAGGACAGTGTTTACTGATCATCCCAGCTGATCTCATCCCAGGAAACATCAAGTGTTTATGCTACTCAAACCACTGGAACACTTCTGGAACGGGGGAGCTCTTGCAGCTGTCCCAAAGTGCTATGTCAGTGGGGCACAAAGAAACTTTACCCTGCCCAAGGTGCCTTGGATGGGGTGTAGAAATCTGAGGGATCAGGCAGAGTTAATTCCAACAAAGCCATGAGAGCCATGAGCCCTTTCTCAAATTGCTGCTGATTTCTGGGCCAGGCAAGTCTGAAGTGATGCAGTTGGCTGATTTAGTATGTTTTGGTCTTGTTTTGCTGCTCTGAACCAAGATCACTATGAAGAGAATGAGAATTAATGGTAGCACCATTGCATTAATTGTACACTGGAGTTCTTAGAGTTGCTAGAAGTTTGTCTGGATTGACTCAGGGGCAGTGCAACAGTCCAGTAGCATCCCTGTGGTCCCAAAGGCCCATATGTGGAAAAACTTTGGGATTTTGAATAAAAAGTGAAAAGGAGATAGACACACTCAGCATACAAAATAAATACTTTACCCAGCGTGCATATTTTCTGCAATCATTAAATACCTTGAAAAGATCCTTTCCAACCCGAATCTGTGGATGATTCTGTGATCCTGAGAGTGAGTAATTATCAACTCTGCTGTTCATTACAAAATCCAATGGAAGCTGAGTTGGTGCAATCTGGTTGACCATCTTAGACTCTGCTGCCTGAAAAGTTTCATCCCTTTATTCCAAGGCTCCTGAAAGCTGTTACTCTGGAGTTATTTACTTGTAACATAACTTGGCTTGTCTCGAAATGACAAGAAGTTTTGACTTTGCAAGAAGTTGCCCAACAGAGCAACTTTTTTCTCTGTTTTCTCATACTCTAATTGCCCATTCAGCCCCAACAGCTCAGTGGATCCAAGGAAAGCAGGGAGCAAGAGGGGCCAAGAGCTGATGGGCTGTTCTGAGTCTCTCGGTGTGGATTGAGACTCCATGGCTCTCAGGCAGTGGGAAGCCATTCCCTGTGTCCTGTCCCTCCATCCCTTGTCCCCAGTCCCTCTCCAGCTCTCCTGGAGCCCCTTTAGGCCCTGCCAGGGGCTCTGAGCTCTCCCTGGAGCCTTCTCCTCTCCAGGTGAGCACCTCCAGCTCTCCCAGCCTGGCTCCAGAGCCGAGGAACTCCAGCCTTCAGAGCATCTCCATGACCTCTTCCTATCATTTAGGAATAGCCAAATTTCTTTGTTCTTCAAAACAGATCTCTGTAATTTCTTTTGAATTTGCTTTAAGTTTATGGATATTTTTTAATATGGTTCCAGTGCTGTGGACAAGAACTTTTAACTTACCAATCTGTGACTTTACACTGATCATTGACAGAGGTGTGAAAAGGAAAGTAAATCACACTTATCCTAATAAAGAGTGGATTCTGACCAGATACTGAGAAGAAATTCTTACCTGGGAGGGTGGGGAGGCCCTGGCACAGGATGCCCAGAGCAGCTGTGGCTGCCCCTGGATCCCTGGAAGTGTCCAAGGCCAGGTTGGATGGGTTTTGGAGCAACCTGGGCTAATGGAAGGTGTCCCTGCCTGTGGCAGGAAGTGGCACTGGATGATCTTGAAGGTCCTTTCCAGCCCAAATCAGTCTGGGATTCTTTATCTTTCCCTGTCCTCTCGCTGTGTCCAAACCTGGCAATGTCTTCTTAGCATCTTTGGGTGAAATACCTGCTCTTGGCATGCTACTGCTGATCCAGCCAGCCAAAAGTTATGGTAGACTGGAGCTGGAAAAATGATCCCTTGTTCTGCAAGTTCAGGGATCCATAATGATTCATCTTCAGGCTGTTCGCAGCTGAGGGTGCAGAGCAAGACCCAGCAGTTGCTGACAGTGAAGGTGGGGAGCTGCCAAGGCACAGGCAGTGGCATTCCCTGGGTTCCCTGGCTGGAAGGCTTTCCTCAGCCTCCCCGCTGAAGAGAGAGTAAGTTTTTAGATGCTTGAAGGGTTCAGTGCATCTCTCCTGACCAGATGTGGGGCTTCATGTGTAATGTCTCCTTCAGGCCTGTAGCTTCCAGTTAAACCAGTGCTTGTGCTTCACGGGGATCCATATTCCTGATTTAATGCATAGGCTTTCCCCAATAAAGGAGTCATGAAATCGTTTAGAAATCTGGACAAGTTTAATTCTATGGAGCAGCTTTGGATTAACCTGCAACCTCTGTTAGTGGATGTCTTTGGATTGACTGGTGATGGCTCTGTCAGGAGAGACACAGACCCATATGAAGTCTCTAACTTGTCAGGAATATGTGGATGTTTGGGATATGGACCAGCAGATCACCTCATTAACCCAGTCACCCCAAAATCCTGGTCAGGAGGGAGCCAAGCCCACCCCAGGTGCAGCACAACTTCCAGTCCTCTCCTGGGTGGGCACAGACATCAGGTTACACCAAACCGGAGCAGGGTGGGATGTGTGATTGCCCCAAGGCTGATGCTGAGACAGAAGTGATGTGCAGCCCTAATTAACAGCCACTCAACTGAGTGATTTGCCCAGGTTGTGTAGGATACAAAGCAGGATGTGTGAACATGCAGCCAAGGAGCTTTGCAGGAAATGATCGAGGGTCGTGGGCAGAAGCTGCTGGACCAGCTGTGATCCTCTTTTTTTGGGGGAATGTTGAAAGTTCCCAAACCTTTTGAGGGCTGCACATACTCACTGTTCTCATCACCCCTGGGAAAGTAAACCCTGGAGTTCCTGCTGCTCATCTGAAGCCCTACTTTGTTTTTTAAGCAAACACTGCACAGCCTTAAAAAGCCCAACAGAACAGGATGCTTTTTCTTTCCCAGTGAAAGCAAGTGTTAAAGACTGGATTACAAGATGGGAAATGGAGTTGTATTTTTATGTGGCTCTTTTGTAATTGCAGGATTATGTTGAACAAAGGTTCTCTTCAGCTACACCAGTATTTCATTCCCTTTGGATGCTGGTGACCCCAGGGCTTTCCTTACCACGTTAAACTCTCTGAGATGAAGTTTTTCACTCTATATTCAAGATGGAATTTCCTTTTTCTGCTTCTTAGTATTTTGTTAACCTATTTTAGGAATGATTTCTCTGGATTTATACCAAATATAGCAGCCATGACTCAGCCTCTGTTCCTGGTTTTGGACACAGAGATGCACTTGCTGCTTTTGTATTCCCTCTGCCTCTGTAATTTCCCCCTCTAAGTTTCTAATCTGGCCCCCCTGCATTCCTCCAGGACCTTCCTTCAGTTTATATGGTTTTCCTATTGATCTCAGGATTTTCAAGGTTGTCACAATATTTTATAAATGGGCAGCAGGAAGAAGAATTCAGCACAGGGGATGGGACAAGAGTGGAATGGTTTTAAACTGAAGGAGGGTAAATTTAGATTAGATATTGGGAAGGAATTGTCCCCTGGGAGGGTGGGGAGACCCTGGCACAGGGTGTCCAGAGAAGCTGTGGCTGCCCCTGTACCCCTGGAACTGTTCCAGGTCAGGTTGGACGGGGCTTGGAGCAACCTGGGCTAGTGGAAGGTGTCCCTGTCCATGGCAGGGGGTGGGACTGGATGGTTTTTAATGTCCCTTCCAACCCAAAGTCTGGGACTCCATAATGCACCATATCCAGCTGGCTGTTAGACTGTCACAAAGCTCTCAGCTGGCGTTTTAATATACAAGTGACAGATCTGGAACTGCAGTGTCCTTCTGGTGGCTCTGGGGAGATCCTGTTCCTCCACATGGCAACTGTGGAGCAAATTTCCTTTGGAGTTTCCTCCCCAGCATGGACTGTCCTCTGCTGGGGCCGTGGTGGGGTTGTGGGCTGGCTGCAGTCAGGAACTCATGGCACACGTTGTCCAAGAGCCACAGGCTGAGACAGGCTGCACACAGTGGGATGCAGAAAGCTGGAGGGGCATGGAAGCTTGTCAGTGATGCCAGCTCTGGATTCCAAGGTGGATCAGGGGCTGATGAGGATTTTTTTTTTTTTTTTGAGTGTCCTCTTAATTTCTGGTAATTGTCAGCACAGCCTGAGCAGTTCTGTCTCATGTTCAGTTCTCTGTTCCCCCGATCTGATGTCTGCAGAAGATTTTCAGGATCAGATGGCAGCAGTGAAATGCCAATCAGGAGTTTTAGCATTTGTATCAAATATGCTCCAGCAGAAGGAGATTACAGGTCCTGGGTCAGCAAGAGCTCGGGAGTGTAGCTATGGAGCTGCTGCTATGAGGGGGTGGGAATTCTGCCCTGTTCCTTCTACAAGGCTGCCTTGACAGATCATAGAATCATGGAATATCCTGAGCTGGAAAGACCCCACAAGCATCAAAATCCAACTCCTGGCCCTGCACAGACACCCCAACAATCCCACCCTGTGCCTGAGAGCATTGTCCAAACACTCCTGAAACCCTGGCAGCCCTGGGGCCATGCCCATTTCCTGGGGAGCCTGGTCAGTGCTCTGTCTTGGTGAAGAACCTTTTGCTAATAATAATATTTTGCTTCTGCCAAGATGTTGTGTTCTCCCGTGAAAATGCAGAATAAAATCCTTCCAAAATGGTGTTCCTGTCCTTGAGTATCAGACCTCCCTTTCTCTTTCCAGCCAGTGGACAGGTATTTTACATCAGATAAAAGACCAGGAGAGGGGCAAGCACACGTTTCATGTTTTTAGAGCTGCTTTTCGTGTTGGCAGAGCTGAACAAAGGAGGGGTGTGAGAACATCAATGGCAGCTTCACCTCAGCTCATCCACACCGAGCTGGAAATACCTGCAGGCTCATGTTCATTTAAAAACTAAGAGTGGGAGCGGGGGAAACCTGGGCTTCCTCTGCCAAGGGCTTAAACACCCACGGAACACACAGATGAACTGCTGCCTGTGGCAAACAGGCTGCCTGAGGGGGAAATTAAAAGTGCCACCCTAAAACCCTTTGTAATTACATTTCCATAGCCCTCAGCCACACTGGGAGGACAAATCTGACACTGTTGTGCTGATACCGAAACCTGGGCACAGCTGGGTTTTAATTTCCAGAGGAAACGGGGGTGTGAAGTGCATCTTCCTCTCCCTGTTTTGTGTATCTTCCATCTTCCTTTGGAATTGCAGTGAGGGTGTTTTGCACACTGAGGGATGCTGGTGGGATAGCACAGCCCCAGTAATGCCAGTGAGGGACACCTGTGCCCTGGGAAATTTATGTGGAAATACTTTATGGAGTGTCATTCACTGTGCTCTGATTGTAATATGGGCATCATGCTATTTAAATTCACGTGGGTAAAAAAATGAAAATATAAAATGTATATTACAAATGTGATTAAAGACATATTATTAATTGAAATGGAATAACCAGATTATTTTATAGTTTTTGAAAGGAGTCAATTTGGGAAAAAAAGGTAGAGAAAGGGGGGTCTTGGGGAAGGGTCTTGCTGTGTAACATTTGTTCTTTCTGAAGTGTGTATTCCCAGGCTCTCCAGATCGTAGAGGTCGTGGCTACTCTCAATTTGTCCTCCTTTTCTTTCCCTCAAGGGCATTTTTTTCTCTCCTGTTGCCTGGCAATTCCTGTGAAGATTGCCCAGGCCCTGCCCTGCGCTTTCCCTGTGTTCCCTGTGCTGGTCACATTGTCCAACATCTTAGGACTGCCCTTCCAGAGGATTCACATCCAGTCTGGTTGCTCTCTTACCCACAGCGTGTGCTGTCTCCTGGGCTGCTTATTATATATTTAATTCCTTCTAGATCCCCTGTTAGTTCTTCCTTGCTGTTGGAATCATCTCTTAAAGCTGAATTAATCATTGAACAGAAACCAGCAACTCAGTTGCTGTTGTTTATTAGGGAAATAAAAAACATACCACCAGTATTTCACAAAACATCATCTGGGAATACTGAGTTTATTTTCCAGGCGTGGAAAAAAACTTGTGAATTCATTAAAAAACAGAGTGAATCTTACCAAAATTAGTCCCCTACCAGACTGGGGGTTTTATCACAGTTATTATCAATTTGGGCATTGTCAGAGGACAGAGAAATCAGGAGAAAGGAAACCTGTCTCTTGAGTAGGTGATGTGCACCTGTTGTATGATTGATAGAGTTCATTTAAGATGAAAATTGAATTGTTAGGGAGAAATGATGGCAGAAAAAAGCCTTATTATGTACAGAGATGAGGCTTATCAGCATGAAAAGAAATGTGTCACAAATTGGTTGCAAATCAAAGGCCTGATTTTTTTCTCTTCTTTTTCAAAAAGGCACAAATAAGGGTGTGCACTGTAAATCATGGAATTGCTGTGTAATGTGTGCTGGGATCTTTTGTGCAATATAAAAAGGCTTTTTCTCTCTAGAGTTTATAATATGAAGCTGTGAGGCTACAGACAACTCTGTGTGCTTAAACCAGGTGGATTTATTCCGGCTCCACCTGAATGTGTTGTAAAACCAACACTGAATTCTAGGAATAATTAAATTATCAGTCATAGGTATGCTCATGGAATTGTTGAACTTGGAAACAGCCTCCAAGGACATTGAGTCCAAATGTTCCCCTGGCACTGCACCAAGAGTGCTGGAGAGGGACTTGGGACGAGGCATGGAGGGACAGGACACAGGCAATGGCTTCCCACTGCCAGAGGGCAGGGATGGATGGGATATTGGGAAGGAATTGTTCCCTGGGAAGGTGGGCAGGCCCTGGCACAGGTTGCTCAGTGAAGCTGTGGCTGCCCCTGGATCCCGGTCAGTGTCCAAGGCCAGGTTGGACATTGGGGCTTGGAGCAGCCTGGGACAGTGGAAGGTGTCCCTGCCCATGGCAGGAGTGGAACTGGAGGATTTTCCAGGTCACTCCCAACCCAAACCATTCCGTGATTTTGTGATTGTTTAACCGACACACGGATGCTGAAGCCCTGGATTTTCAAGTGGCTCCTTGGCTCCTTGACCTTGCAGCCAGGAGGGGTCGATTTGGGATGAGTGCAGATGTCCACGTGGGAAGGCCGATATTTGCTTGGCTGCTTCAGACTAAGCTTTTCTTTTTAAACATTTCCGAGAGACTTCCAGGACTTTTTTAACTGTTTTTTTGCTGTCAGCACTCACTGTTACTTTAAGGAAGAAGGGAATAGCTGCTCTGCAATTTCTGCCATGCCATTCATTGCCCAAACCAGTCTTATTCTCCTGATGGAAAACAAGGAAGCAGGAAGCAAAACTGGGTTTTCCAGCTGTCATAGGCTGGGGATTTAGTACTTCTTTTTTTCCTGATATAAACTGCAAGCTGTAAGCTCCTTCAAACTTCTCTTCCCACTCTTTAATTTGGGACGGTGTGTCCAGAAATCTGTGAAAAGTGTTCGTTGTTGACTTCCTGTGGCCTTTCAGCCCTTTCCTTTGTGCTGCTGCAAAAGCATTCCTGGTTTTGGCTTCCTGGGCTGAATGTATTCACTGAAAATCTGAACAAGCGTTTGGGTGAATAAAAGCAATGCAAAATCCTCTGTAATGGCAGGCTGGAAAATCCTTGGCTTTTCCAGTGGTTATGAAATCCGAATATGCTAATTGAGTGCATGTTGCATGTGTTAGAGATCATGCCGTACATGCACTGATTGTTGGCTCCTGTCCCTTGTACAGTGTCTGCCACTAACCTCTGCTAATTCCTGTATGGAATGTTTGACTTGTGTTTGAGGCCCAGGACAGCATTGCAGACATCTGTAGCCTTCATTTAAAGATTTCTATTGTGGTCATCTGTGTAAGCTTGCTTTCTGTTGTGCTGTTTATGTGTTGTTTTGCCGCCTATTTCTGCAGGATTAGGCTCAGAGTCTATGAAATGCCAAGTAGGACAGAATTCCAGTAGGATATGGGATGGATAAATACTAGAGCAGTAGGGCATAGGTGCAGAATCATGGAATTCCAGACCTGCTTGGTTTGGGAGGGGTGTTAAAGCACATTCACTTCCACTTCAGTCTTTGAGAGCTGGACGTGATGAAGTGAGTCTTTGACACTTCAACCAACTATTTAATTTCATATTCTCACTTTGAACAATCTTTATTTTGAAGGCTTGTCGTTATAATTGCAACACCACTGCCTTTGGTGTGGTTTTTTTTAAGCCTGAGCTGTCCCGTATTTCCTTAGGAAGTTAAACCCCTGCCTGATCTCTGCCTGTGATTGTTGTGAATTTCTTAATTTCTTAATTTGAGTTCTATTTGTTCATCACTTGGCAGCTTTCCCCCAAACAGTCAGCAACTTCTTTTGCTTATTTTTCAAGTGGTACTGAATTGCCTCATATATTTTCTGGGTTTTGGTGGGGCACATCAAGCCCAACATAAATCTGGAGTCTCTTTTTCTCCTTCCACGTAGCTCGGTTTCCAAATGGAGTGAGGGAATGCCACCGTCTGCCTGTCCTATGGATGGGAAAGACTTTCAGGCTCCTGGGCTTGTTAACACAGAGCCTCTTGCCAACACAAAATTACAAAAAGACGATGATAAACAAACCTCTTGCCAATGCTCCCTTTCTGCTGACAGATTTAGTCTGGGCCCTCCTTCATCTTCCCTGGTACGGCTTTGTTTCAGAATGAAGATTCCAAAATATTTAAGGAAGAAGAGAGTATTAGGGAGGATTGATCTCCTCCATTTGCACTGTTCATCTTCCTGTTTCCCAGTCTCTAAACCCCATCTGGGCCCATCCATCAACACGAGCAGAGGAAGAGAAGAGGACAGGGAGAGATTTGCTGTGCTGCCTGATGGGAAAGTGGGGCTGGAGCTGCTCTTCAAGCCTGCCCTGGGTTTCCAGTCTTGGCCAGAGCAGAAATCCCAGAAGTGACCAGAAAACAGGACCTGGGTGAGAATTGGTAGAGAGCACCGAGGAACAATCATGGCTGGAAGTGACAAATTACAGCCAAAAGCTGCAGCACAGTGGATTTGACCAAATAAAGCCCAGAGAAGCCTGATCCATCTGTCATTAAAAGGATATCTCTGCCCTCATCTGATTTTAATTCCAGGAATATTGTATTGCTGATGTGCCAACTTTGTACGGTGTACGACTCACAGACAAATTTAGATGTTTATCCTGTTGCAATTAATGGGAAGGAGTGATGTTTTCAACATTTGGGATATGGCTTCAAAGGGATTCTCCCATTTTGGGGGAAGTAATTGTAAAAATGGAGGGAGTGTAATTAGTAGTAGTGGTTGGAAATTTTGGAGCAAAACATAAATTAAAGCTTGTCTTTGAGGATAATGTGATGGAAAATGGGCATTACACCTGAATCTTGGTCTTGCCAGTCTGGTTTGCCTTGGAATCATGGAATCATTTTGGTTGGAAAAGTCCTCTGAGATCATTGAGTCCAGCTGTGAACCCAGGCCAAGGCCACCACTGACCCCTGTTCCCTGAACACTTCCAGGGATTCCAATGCTTCCAGCGAGCTCACCCTTGAACCCATTGCTCTCCTACATCCTCTCTGCATCTGTAAAACAAAGCCAAAGAGGTGATCAATTATTTCATATTTTTAAAGAGCTTGGAAGGGGGGAGGATTATATTTATTACTATCAGAAATTGTCTTTTTATGGATATTACTTTTGTCTCAGGTTGTTCTGTCTGACTCCTGCAGTGCTGCATCACTCAGGAGAAGGAGCAGTGGTTTGCTGGGGGAAAGGTCTAAAGCAGCTTGAGAAGGCTCAGATAAGAAAGGTAACTAAGAATATTTTAGTTTGTTTTTTGCAGTGACTGGGTGATGTTGGGGGATAGATGTTTATAATCCAGGCTTTTCCTGGTGGCCAACCCAGATCTCCGAAGGCAGTGCTTGTGGAAAGGAAGGAGCAGGGAGAAGTGTCTTCAAGCTGTGTGTTCCAGGAGACCTTTTCAGCAGAACATAATGAAGTAGGATAGGGAAGATAAAAGAATGGAGATAATCAGCTGGAGGAAGCCGTGGCTCAGTCGGAGAGCACCGAGTACAAGAGTACAGCAGGGTTCATCTCCAAAGGGAAAGTCAGCAAGGCCTCAAGTTAGAGAAATTAATAGGAATATATCAAGGAAGTCGTTTGAGAACTGCTGAGAGTGGTTTGGGACTCACTGGGGCAGATATGTTAGATCTTTTAAAAAATACATGTATTTATTGGTTACCTGCTGGTGAAACCCATCAGACTTGCAGATAAAAAGCTGTGAATTTGCAGCAAGGAATTCATCTGCATTGAGGCATTTTCTTCTCTGGAAACAAGTTAATATAGCCCCAGCTGTGCCAGAATCTTTTGGTTTTTCTCGGTCTGAAATTTCTTGTGGGGGAACTGGTTCAAAGCCAGGTTGAACAGGGCTTGGAATAACCTGGTCTGGTGGAAGGTGTCCCTGCCCATGGCAGGGGTTGGAACTGGATGAGCTTTAAGGTCCTCCCAATCCAAACCTGTCTGTGAGTTTATGGTTCAATCATTTCTCATTTATTTAGGCTCAGAGGGGTGTTTGTGTAAGCTCTGCCTAATTCAAATAGTCAAACACAATGTGCAGATATTTTGCCACCCACGTTCAGTTTCACCTGTGCAACAAGTGATCCCATCTTCCTAGTCCTTTTCAAGGAGGACAGGGATTTCCTTTACAATATTTCAATATGCTGTCTATAATATTAAATTTAATTAATAACTGAATTATCATTTTTTGATCCTCTGGCTTTTAAGCAGACCATAAACTTCAGCAAACGAAAGGTCGAGATTTTTCCTGCCTCAGCATTTATTTTTTTGGGCAGTCTGAGGTCAGCAAATTCCAAAGTCAAGAGCTGCTTTGTGCTTATAAATTATCCATTTCATTTTTCATATAATGAAGATAAAAGGGCTTGTTGCTGTTAGAGATGTCGGGCTTTTCTCCATTGGAAATGTGTGGATTTATTTAGTTCTTCATCTCAGAGGAAACAGTAGGTGATGAGAATGTGTCTCCTTGGGGTTTTGGCTCCCAGGATACTCTCCTGTGTCTCCTCAGTGAAGATCTGAGTGCTCCTGTCCTGGTTTGGAGTTGGATCTGATGGAGGATGCTGTAGGACTGTAAATTTTTGGGATCAGCTTTGTTTTCCCTTTGCTGGTTTGTGAGATCGGGAAGGTCAAGTGCTGTAGTGAAATCCCTTGCTCCGAGGCATTCCCACGAGGTTTAGTTCTTTCCCTCCACTGGAGAGTTTACATCAGCTGGGGGAGCTGGGGGTGTTCACCCGGAGAGGAGAAGGCAATTCCTGGGATAGTGGAAGGTGTCCCTGCCCATGGCAGGGGTTGGAGGTGGATGATCTTCAAGGTCTTTCCCACCCAAACCGGTCTGGATTTCCATGTGTCAGCCTGATGTGTTCATATTGTGTAAAACCCTGTTACATCTCCATAACAGGCTCAATATTTTGTTTCACGAGAGATGATCAATCAACTCTTAAGTTAGGGTGTTGCTAAAAAAAGGAATAAATTAAGGAAGCAGCTGCTTATTGTGGAAATGAATCTCCAAGCTCGTGAGGACTGTCCCAGACTTTTTTGGGGAAAGGTGGGATATACCCGTGTAACTTGCCTAAATTAACCTTTAACAGATGAATTGGAAGGTAATTTAATTATTGTTTGGTGGATCCCAAGTGAGGGTCAAGCTTCAAACGACTTAAGTGAAAAATTGTCAGAAAATTAGTGGAATTTGCATGGAGTGTAAGGTCAGGAGGCCTTTTCATGTTCAAGGAGACTTTGGCTGAATATTATTAGCATGCAATTTGTATAAAATTCATTTAAAGAGGTGATGTGCAGGTCAAGGAAGAAAAGTATCTCTTTTCTTTGTTCATACTCTCTCATGTTGGTTCTGTGCCACCCGATGTGAAATAAATGACTTCTGGCACATAGAGAAAGTACCACCCTCTCTCCAGAGTGTTAGGAATGGGTCTCTCAAAAGGCATTGCATCCCAGTGCCACAAAAAACAAGGCAATGGGAGTTTAAAGGGAGAATCACCTTGACACAAGGAATGACTTGAAAGAAAATGGAAAAATGTCTGTTGTTCAGAACAGCTCCCATTTCCATCGTTTACATTTTTCTTTTCAAATTCAGAGCTACTATTTAATTTTTGGAGAGTCTGAAAGACTCATCTGTCCATGTCACTGTTTTAAAAACCCCGTAAAACAGATTAATTTCTCTGTTTGTAAAGATTTCATTCCTTTGTTCTGAAAAGATAATGATAGGGAAAATCCTGTTTTTTCCATTCCTGCTTTATTCTTTTAGGTTTTGTATTGGGTCAGAAGTTGGACTTGATGATCTTGGAGATCTTTTCCAACCATAATCATGGGGGTTGCAAACCCCTCAGTGGAGGTAGAGGGATCTGTGCACGGTGTTTCCAAAGGCACGGAATAAACCAGGGATGGAGGAAAACAGTGGGATGAGATGTTCCTGGTGTCCTGTGTCTGTGGGAGTTTGGAGATGTGGTGACCCCTGATTTCCAGGGGTGGGGGACACACTCATAGGATCATTAAGGTTGGAAAAGCTCTCCAAGGTTGGAAAAGCCTTCCAAGGTCATGGAGTCCAGACATTCCCGACTCAACAGTGACCCATTCCCGACCTCCCCTGTGGCTCTGTTTGCCCTCCATGTGGAGCAGTTCCCTCCTGTGATGGGGGAGCGTCCTGCACTCTCACAGGAAGGATGAAATAGATGAAAACGTAACCAGGTTACAGCCACAAAGTATCCCGAGACTGTTTGCTAGCAGTTTATTCCCATAGCATTCCTGCTGGATTCACTCCTTGCTGGAGTCTCTCGGAGCAACTGAGCGTCGCTGTCTCAGGGATTAGAAAGACTGGAAGCTCCTGCAATAGGGCAGCACTGGTGTTTGTCTGTTTATAATTAATTTCTAGTAGTCTTTTTGCTGGGTATTCACGGCCACAAGCAAACTCCGCAGGTTCTGGCGGTGCAGGAGGTTTAATTTTGCTAATCCTGTTTTATTCCCATTTCAGTGTAGCTGTTTCAATGCCACAACATGGTGCCTGCAATGAATTTCAAATGTATTTTCGGATGGCATTGTCTTGCAGAATGGGAGAGAAAATCATCCCTCCCAAACGCTGTTTGCAGGGGCTCTTTCCTGCTGTCTGGAAATCCCACCCTGCATACAAAGCAGGGAGGAAGCACAAACCTCTTCCTCACAAGCTCTCAAGCTCCCACCACGATTACAACCTTTTTATCTGGGATAAAAAGCATTTTCTTTCATCCTTCTCAGGAAGAGTGTTTTGCTTTTACCATTTGGTATAACACCTAATGCTAGCCACACATATGCAGGGTTTTTTTTCCCCAAATTATGATTTTTTTAATACTCTTCACACACACAAGAGTACAAATGAAATTATGCTGGCATTGAAAAGGCACTTTAGAAAAGCAGCCGTGATTCCAGCCCTGTCTGGGAGCAGGTCCAGCTGTCACTGGGTGGTTTTTGGGGAGGAACAATGGAAAGGTGAAGTGTTACCCTCATAAATTTTATTTCTGAAAAATCACAGAATGATTTGGGTTGGAAAGGAGGTTAAATCTCATTCAGTCCCATCCCTGCCATGGGGTAGGGACGCCTTCCACTAGATCTGATGCTCCAAGCCCTGTCCAACCTGGCCTTGGCAATTCCAGGGATCCAGGAGCAGCCACAGCTTTTCTGGACACCCTGGCCTTACACGGATCTTCTTAATCCTGTGCTGTGTGTTAGTGAAGCCACTGATGGAATTCTGAGTCTCTCTGTCTCTTCCCACTTGCTTATAACCCTGATTTCCTTTGCTTTGAAAATGGCTCCTTCAGTGCTAACTTGGGGGTGGAGGGACAGCTAATTAATTAAGCACTAATTGTTGTCAAGTCAATCGGTGTTAACATTTAACGTTTGACTTGTTTACTCTCCGGAGGTAAAGCGAAAGGAGTTAATGATCTAACAAATTGTGTCTCCATCATGAGGGACATGTTTGGAGAGAATGGTGTTATTTATGAACTGTAAAATAACACATTTTAACAAAACCCCCAGATTTTGAAGCAAGATGGGTTTGGTTCTGGTGTGAAATTACCACTAGATAGCTGTGGAGACAAATGCGTCGCCTAATAAAGCTTAATGACTGATTTTCCCATTAATCAGAATTGAGAATGTGCTTCATTAAGATAATTAACTGAGCCAGTTGCTTAACTGACAGTTAGGAGACACAAATTCCCAAGTCACTTGCTTTCCTCTTAATAAAACCCACAAGAAGCTGACCAGGCTTTGTCATCTTTATTGGAGAGAGGAGCACGAGGGCTGTCGAAATCTCCTTGCACACGTAAGCTCTGTGGCAGAGTCTCCCTGTGGGACACGGGTGGGATGAGGGGGTGGCCCTGCCCAGCCCCACACAGGATCCAAGCCGTGGCCTCCAGGTTTTCACAGTCAGCTCACGCTGAAAGCTCACCAAGACTTGCCCTTCCTTCTCCATCTCGCCAGCGGCAAATGGTCTTTTATCTGCTGCTCTCGGAAAGGTCAGGGTTGGTTTTATCACCCAAGAACTGCTCACCGTTCCAAGGGGGAGAACTCCTTGCCTGACTTTGTGGCTCCTCCCCTTTGTTCATCACAAGCTGGAAGTGGGGTCATGGGTCCTGAGCCCCCCTGGAGCAGGGATGTGGAAGATGAATCTGCTCTGGGTACATTTGTAGGCAGAATATGCAGCGCTGGAGAAGTTGTGGGAATTAACGGAGAGATCCAAAACTTGAATTATTAAATATGCTATCTGGTTGTAATGTCTGGTTGTAAATCCCTTCCTTCACAGCTCTCTGTGTCTGGAATTCTAACAGGGTGATGCTATCAGGACTCTGCACAGACAGCGACTCGGGAGCCAACGTAAGGCAACCGTCTCAACTCTGCTTTTCTTTTGTCCTCAGAGTTCCCGGTCTTCCACCATGAATCCTGTTTACAGCCCCGTCCAACCTGGGGCTCCCTATGGAAACCCGAAGAACATGGCCTATACAGGTAGGACAGGGCTTGTGGCTTTTCCTGAATGTCTGTGTGTGGTGGTGATTAATCCCTTGATGAGAGAAAGATTTCCCATCGGGGAGCTGGACAGGAACGTGGCTGGCAGGAAAGACCCTTCAGCAAAGCCAGTGCAGCGAGGATGGTGAGAAGAGTTGGAGCTGAACTCATGCAGAGAGGAAATCCTAAGGAAGAGGATCCAAAGGGGTTTTCTTTAGATTAACAAACATGCAAGCAGGTGGTGGGACAGTCAGTAGGAGGGCTCCCCTCGGGAGCTGAGCTGAGCTGAGCTTCCCTCAGGAGCTGCACTGAACCACTGGGGTGCATGGGCTGCAATAATCCAGCTGTGGAAATGAGGATCCCACAGCCAAGAGCCCCTTGTTTGGAGAACATCCAATTATTATGATAGGTGGTGACTTAAGCTACATTACTGACTGATTTTTTTTTTGATTTCAAGTTGTGCTTTGGTTGAGTTAATCTTATGTGAATGAGCAAGTCTGATGTCTGCTTGAAACCTTCTTTGGAACTGAGTTTTCTAAAAATGTCATCATTAATACTCAAAAAAGGCCAGTCTTGAGATATGTTTACCATAATTATGTAACTAGTGGGGAACTAAAGTGTACTGATACGGAAAGAATTCAGTTGGGAGAGAAACGGTGCTTTGGAAAAGAAAATCCCAGTTCAGGTGTATCGGGTTTTCCCCATGGGTTATGTTCACCTTGACTTGCTCTGGTCTTGTAACCCCTTACAAAATCAGCTCTGGAAAACTCCTTCTTATACCATTTTGGGGAATATAATCAGCTATTGGGTGTCATGTTGTGTTAGGGCTTCCTGCTTTGTATTTACATTGTCATTGGATGTGTTGACTTTCGCCTAATGTGTAGAATTATTTGGGAATGGGCTTTTGTGGAGGAGAGTGGTCACCAGCAAATGGGAATAAACATCAAATCCTCTCAGCTACTTTGTGCATGGAATATTCTGGTTGAGTTTGGCAGCTCTTCCAGCTGGTGGATCAGTGGGGCTGTGAGGAGCCCTGTCTGAGACTCTGGAGAGCAGAGAGTTCCTCAAAGGCATTTTGCCCCATTTTTATTCATCCTTTCTTTTTCCCATTCCAATTTATGCAGCTGCTTTGTTGGAGATACTGTAGCTTGGGGGAACTTTGGTCTCACAGTCAAAGCATGAGAGGCTTGAAAAAAAAAACAATCTCTATGAAAAAGTCTCTTCAAAAATCTCCCCATTGTGAGAGGACTGTGGACTCCAGCAGCGCTTGGGTGATAGAACGAGCTCATAAGTGCACAGTTATTTTCCTACTCTGGAAATAACAGGAATTTTGTGGCTTTCCAGCACAAGAGGCTACTTCCCTCCCACTTTACTTTGATTTTTTTGGCATGTGCTTAAAGCTCCACCTTGATATCCATTCAATGTACATTTCTGTACCTGCTTTCATACAATCCTGGGTGTCTTAGAAGCTGCTTTCTGGCACTTGATAAGCCAATTTAATTTAAATATTGAGGTGCAGATTGGTCAGAATTTGGACCTTGACCTTTCTAGAAGAATTTTAGAGGGACAGTTCTGCTTTAGATGAAGGAATTAATGGAATTCCGGAATGGTTTAGGTGGGAAGGGACCTTAACTCTCATCTGATTCCACCCTCTGCAATGGGCAGGGACACCTCCCATAGACCAGATTGCTCCAAGCCCCATCCAACCAGGGCTTGAACACATGAATTCTGCAGGATTCCATTTGGAATTAGTTACGTGCCAACATTAACGGGATGTTGTCTTCTACAATAACCGGCTGGTTGATCACTGTGAAGTTCCTACTGTGGCCTTAACTCTGTAAAATTTGACTTGGCCGTCTTGTGCCAGCTCTGATCCATGCAGGGATCAGGAGGAGGGGGGCCCCAGGCACTGGTTTCATCACAACTCATCCTTCAGGCATTTGTCTTCCAGAATTTGTGGTAAATGCACAGAAATCAGTGGTGGATGTGCAGGATAATCTTGGAGGAAAAAGTTGGAGGCACATCAGACTGGAAAAATTAAAGCAGGTCCTTGGTTATGTAGTGGTAAAACAAAGAAACAAATGTAGGACAGCACAGCAGGAATATTCCTGCTGCATTGTTCCATTGCCCAGGTGGAAGGTAAGGAGTCAGTGGGCTGAAATCCCAGTGAAGTCCCAAAATAGAAGTTAGAAAGCATTTAACAGAAGAGCTTTTTTCTTTTTTTTCCTGGGCAAATAGTATTACAAACCCTTTTAAATCTGAATTTGTTTGAATATGTAATGAAAGACCCAAAGTTCTATAGCAAATGAGGAGGAGAAAATGTAAATTTTATCCTCTGTAGAGAAAAGACAGGCAGCTCCTGAGGGTGGTCTGAGCAGCTGTGAAAAGAGCTGTGGAATAAAACTTGGGTGGGATAGATGCAGAAAGAAAGCAGGAATAGTAATCAGGATACTGGCAGGTTGAATTCTATGCTTTTGTGGGGAGTTGTTTTTGTGCTTAATGTGAATGCTTTATACTACTTAATATTTTGTTTATTATTTTTATTTATATGATAGCTTTAGGCTGAAATAATGAGATTTAATCTGATTTTCTTCTCATTCTGACTTCCGTGTTGTTTTCTGGCAGAGAAGGGAGAGAGGTCCATTGCAAGATAAATAATCCAATTTTTTCTGCCAGATTGGCCCTTAGGGAAAATAGGAAATCCTTGAGTTAGGGAGAATGGGAAATCCTTGGCACGTACTCAAGTACTTGATGAACCATCCGCTTATTCAGATTCTTGATTTTTCCATTTTGATCTTCCTTAATGGAAGTGTGAAGGACAGTTATTTCCTAAATCATTTTTCAAGTGTGTTCTGGATTAGCTGGATTTTTATGGGAAATAATAATTAAGTTTAAAAAAGGAAGTTTTAAAACACACTTACTTGGTGAGATAAAATCAGAATCATTCAACTCATAGGAGAAATGTTTATGAAAACAATCTCTGCGTTTGAACTGAGGGATTTATTAAACACTGGTGGCTTCTCCTGTCTCTCATTTTTGGGGTACTTAGAACTCCCAGATCTGTTGAATTGCACCCTCCTTCCCATTTTTCCTTGGAAACTGAAGGAGGAGGAGAAGAGCTTCTGCTGGCAGTGTTTCCTGCTGCTGGATGAGCAGCTATTGAGCTGAGGGAAAGTGACACGGGGAGAATATTCCGGCTGCAGACAGAGCTACATCTGCCCAATGCCAGGTTTGTGCTCCAAGTCCTGGCTCCTCGTGCCCGGCTGGTGATGGCTTCCACTCCGCTAATTCCATGGATTTTGGAACGTCAGCAGCAGTGTTTCAGCGTTGTTTACTATTTAATTAAACCAGTCTGTAATTAAGTTGGATCTTCATGTAAGCTGTTGTTTTAATTAAGGCTAATTTTAAAATGCATTTAAGGCCTCCAATTTGCTTTTTTGTTCTTGGTAGAATTCCCTTTACCTGCCCCAGATGGGAGCTGCTGAAGCACCTGGTTTTCCTTTGGCAGGTTACCTTTCCCATTTCCTTGCACCGCTCCAGGAAGGCACCAGTGCTGCAGTAAATAGATTAGCCCATTGGTGTGGAATCAGGGATGGAGAATCAGTCTCTCCTGGAGCTTGTTTGACTTCAAGCGTGAAACTATGAAGTGTTTGTGATAGCTCACACCGTTTTCCCCTCTCCCTACCAGGAGCTGATTAATATGCTGATAAGCTGCTGTGATTCATGAACCTCCGCTAGGCCGACTCCGTGTTCGGCGGAGTTATTCCTAAATAATAAATGGTAATAAAATCCAAGAGCCCAAAGATGTGGAGCCGGCTGGGAAGTCTCCAAGGGGTTTGTGTCACGTCGCTCCAGCGCACGGCATTTCTTAGGTCGTGCTGCGGCGGCGCCTGCTCGGGAGAGATGCTCACAGAATCCTGGAATGGTTTCTGGAAGGGACCTCCCACTGTCCCAGGCTGCTCCAAGCCCCGTCCGGCCTGGCCTTGGGATCCAGGGGCAGCCACAGCTTCTCTGGGTAACCTCTGCCAGGACCTTACAGCAGGAATTCCTTCCCAACATCCCATCTAGCCCTATCATTCCCCCTTGTCCTGTCTCCAGCTCTCCTGGAGCCCCTTTAGGGCCTGGAAGGGCTCTGAGCTCTCCCTGGAGCCTTCTCCAGGTGCACACCCCCAGCTCTCCCAGCCTGGCTCCAGAGCAGAGACACCTTCCCTGCATAAGACCCCTTTGTGCTCCCGGAAGAGCAAGACACATTCCTGAGTTGGGCTGTTTGCAGCATTCCCAAGTTGAAAATTCCCCAGTTTTGTTATTTTTTTCTTCCCCAAGGTGAAACCACAACATTTGTGTGGACATAATGATGAACAGAGGGAATCTGTGCCCTCCAGCCATTGGTTTTGTTGGCATGACAGGAGGTGAAGGATTCTCATGTGTGTTCCTGTCCTAATCCCTGTCATTTGTATTCATTGTTGAACCTCTGACACAACTGCACATGTGAGGAGTGACCTCATTTACTCCTGACTGTTCCTTTAATTTATTGTGATGTTGGAAGTCAGTGGCCTTCGATGTTGTAGAGGACTGAAGGATGTTCCGATAGGATTTCTGCTGTCACCTTTTAATCCTCCTTTGCATACTCTCTGTGGGACAAAGATAATTCTAGGCGTGATTTCAGCCTTCCTTGTTAACTTAGAATTATAATTTAGCTGTGTTATTCTCTGGAAATGTTGGGCCTTTGATGGCAGATCAGCTCTTTGGCCAGACAAACCAGGTTCGTTCACAACTACTCCATGAAAGAGGATGAACTTTTTGTTTTTTCTCTTTCTTTTTGCCATTCCTCAGCATTTTCATGGGGAGCACTGAGGAACACGAAGCAAATGGCAGGGTTGAGGTGCTCTCTCCTTACTTCTCCTTGTGCTCTAAGATGTAGATGCACATCAGCCCCTTCCATTGATTGGGAAATGCCACTCCTGGATTTAATTAGGCGATCCATCGCTTACCGGGTCTGTAAAACAGGAATTCTAAACCGTGTTCAGGGTGTTGAATTGATTTCAGGGTGATTAAAAATGTATGAAGTGGATACAGTGAATATTTTTCCTCTGGCGTTTCTTCATGTTTATTAATTGGTGTGTATAGAGCAGACAGGAAAATCCTACTTGACTGGGAGAAGAATGAGCTGTGACTTGTGTAGGCTCTCATTGTTTTTATGTTGAAATGTGTGATTTTCATACGGGAATACTTCCAAACAACTTGCTGAATTCCTCAGTGTTGGAAGCTGCTGAGCTTCAGTACTGAGATCAACGATGGATAAATCACCATCTTCCCAATGAATTAACTCAGGGACTTTCTCAAGGTTGTGAAAAGCATAAAACCACTAAGGGAAGGAGGGAGGAGTAGTTTTTTTGTTTGGGAGAAGGAAGCAGAAGGGTTTGGGTCAGATTAGGGATGTTTGTGAATGGCAGAGGTAGCTCAGGGCAATGGTGGAATCATCATCCCTGGAATTGCTCCAAAGCCATGTGGATGTGGCACTTGGGGACATGGGGCAGTGGTGGCTTTGGCAGCGCTGGGGAACAATTGGTCTCGATGGTCTTGGAGGGCTTT
Source organism: Cyanoderma ruficeps (assembly GCA_008694505.1). Taxonomy (NCBI): domain Eukaryota; kingdom Metazoa; phylum Chordata; class Aves; order Passeriformes; family Timaliidae; genus Cyanoderma; species Cyanoderma ruficeps. Next base: position 814,398 of record VZDJ01000330.1, on the reverse strand, counting down.
TCCATCCTTAATGACTCCGTGGTTCTAAAACAATTCATGACATCCACTCAGCTCGTTTGGAGATTGGTCCAGCTGATGCCAGCCTTCCAAGGGGTTCATAGAAACTTTGGGAAACATTCCTCACTCCTTGTTTCGCTCCTTGTTTCGTAACTGTTTGGAGAAGGTTTTACAGGCTTTTGAGTCCCCCCTGTGTTGTGAAGAAACAGAATAGTCTCAGACCTTAAAAGCAAACAAAACACATGTTCTGTTTTCCCAAATGACCTCATTGTGGGCCTTCTCCTCCAGGCTCGGGTGAGTCCATGCAACTGGCTTATTTCTGCCTCATTTCTTGGCTGCAATATTGATTTTGGTTTTACTTGTGGCGGAAAAGAAACAAAAAGATTAAATGGGCCACGCTTGAAGAGGGCTGGGGGAAAATTGTGAGCAAAAAGCATAGGTGGGGAAAAAAAAAGATGGCCTTGGAAACATGTTTTGAAGAGAAAACTGCTTCATTTAAAGAAAATAAAATGTGAACTGAGAATTTTCTTGTGTCTTAATTGCTTTTATAGAGTACAGGCACATCTTGTTAAGTTCTTCACTCACCTGGGGAAAAGAGAAGCTTTAATTTTAAGCATGAGCCCTCCTAAATTTCTGTCTTAAATTGCATATAGACAAATTCTCACCAGTGCTTTTGGCTTTTAAGTAGACATCCAATGTTAAAATTGATAACTGAAGGGATTTTTTTGTTGTTGTCTTCTTTCTTAGTGTGTGTATATCAGAGAATGAAACTGGGTTTGGGCAGCTTATTAATTTCTAGTGTGTTTCTGAGCCATCTCCTTTTTCTTTGTGTTAGCCACGATCAATTGTTTTCCATTTAAAACTTCTTTTTCTGCATGTCCCCTTCGCTTCCATATTCTTTCCTAAGTTCCTCTTACTCTGCTCCTGAGCAAGGAGCCTCTGTGTAGCAAGTCAAAATCACATTGGCCATTTCAGCATCACAGAATCACTGAAGCTGGAAAAGAGCTTTAATATGATCCAAGTCCAGATGTTCCCCAGCACTGCCAAAGCCACCACTGCCCCATGTCCCCAAGTGCCACATCCACGTGGCTTTCAAATCCTTCCAGGGATGGGGAATTTGGGAACCTCTGCCACAGGCTCCATGGAGCTGGAGTGTGACCTTGTCATTCTGCAGGTTGGAGATGGGGTTCACAAACCAGGTTGGAAACATCTCCTGGCCCTGGCACCCCACATTTCAGGGAATCTCTCATCCAGAGTTAAAATCTCACCCAGTCTAAAATAAAGGCCTTTTCCTGCATATTTCTTTCTGTCACTTGCAGTTCAAATTCATATGCTGGCTTGTTTTCCTCCGTGCATGTTTGCACCCCACACATTCAGTACCTCTTAAATCCCCAGGTGCTTCAATTAAATGGTTGCAAATAAGCTCCAAGGCTGCCTTGTGATCCGTTGAAAACCCTTAATATTTGCCGCCTTTCCTTCCCCCACGCCTTTTTTTCATCTTGCACAGCAAATAAGTGGTCAGATCCTTGTTATGCTTTTTCAGGCTGAAGGTAATAAATTAAAATTTAGTGGCTTGACTTCTGCAAAAATGTTTTTAGATTAAATATTGAGTTTTTCTTCCCTCCTGGTGCACAATTATTTCTCACACCGGGCGCAGTCAGTGTGATCCAGCACAGAGGTTTGTACAGACAGAAACGTGAGCTGGCCCAGGCTCGGAAAAGACTTTTATAAGCTTCAGAAATAATTCCCTCGTTTGTATCAGATCTATTAATTACTGGGTCTGTTTTCCTACTGTGCTTTATACCTAATATCTTATCTAATTTAATGGGGATCAGCTTTCCCGAAGTGGAGCGGCTAGGCTTATTAATCACGGAATCCCAGAATGGTTTGGGCTGGGAGGGACCTGAAAGATCACCCAGTTGCAGATCTGTTTTGCTGTTCTGTTTCGTTAGACTTAGCCTGGTGTGAAGCCAAAATCAGGTGTTGCTTATATTCAAATGCAGTCATATACTTATTTTAAAGTGTGTGTGGCTGCCCTTCCCTCTCCCTGCGCTTGCTGGCTCTCAGCCTCGTTTCATCTGATGCAGTACTGGGCTAGAATTTTAATGTCTCTGCGGCCAGCGATGATTTATTAGATCCCAAAGCCCTGGCTCTGAGTGCAGGAAGAAAATATTGCAGCAGTGAGCTGCCTTGGCACTGCTCGAATAAATGAGTCCTGAAAGACTCTTTAGTGTTGCAGCCTTTCTTCCCTTCTCCTCCCCTCGCCCCCACCGCTCCTTCCCCCGCCCCGACCCCTGGATTTCTGCTGAGGGTGAGAAGTGCTCGTTTCCTTGTGGGGAACTGCCATCTCCGGGTCTTTTTACGAGAATGGATTTGTCAACGGCCCCATCATGTAAAGCCCTTTGAATTCCCAGAATGAGCTGCTGTCCTTCATCTGGGAAAAAATCAGCTTTTGTGGCAGGGTGCAAGGCTTGGTGATGAACAGGTGGTACACAGGGAAGATCACAGAATTCCAGGATGGTTTGGGTTGGAAGGGACCTTCTACCCTCTGCCATGGACAGGGACACCTTCCACTAGCCCAGCTTGCTCCAAGCCCCTTCCAGCCTGGCCTTGGACACTTCCAGAGATCCAGGGGCAGCCACAGCTTCTCTGGGCACCCTGTTCCAGGGTCACCCCGCCCTCCCAGCCAGGAATTCCTTCCCAATATCCCATCCATCCCTGCCCTCTGGCAGTGGGGAGCCATTCCCTGTGTCCTGTCCCTCCATCCCTTGTCCCCAGTCCCTCTCCAGCTCTCCTGGAGCCCCTTCAGGCCCTGGCAGGGGCTCTGAGCTCTCCCTGGAGCCTTCTCCTCTCCAGGTGAGCACTCCCAGCTCTCCCAGCGTGGCTCCAGAGCAGAGGGGCTCCAGCCCTGGAGCAGCTCTGGGATCTCCTCCTCTGGAACTGCTCCAGCAGAGCCTTTTCTTCCCTGTTCTGAGGTCCTGTCTTAGCAGTGACATGAGGAAAGTCAGGACTTCAGTATTCCCAGGAGCAACAGCAGAGTGTGACCACCCCTGTGCTGGCTGTGCTCCTCTCCAAAGCCTCTCCCCAGCCCCTCCTTCAGAGACCTGCCAGCCCAGCAGCCCTTCCTGGGAGCAGCTCTGAGTGGTTTCACTTCAGCAACAAAATATTTTTCAGGAACAAGTAGAATAAAGAAGTTGGGCTGAAAAGGTGAGCTCTCAGAAGACTGAGAGCAGTAAAGGGGAGGGTTTAGGAGGAGAAGTAATAAGTGAAACTTCAGAGCTCACAGTTAAAAAATTCACTTTAGTAAGAAACCAAAGGAAATGTCTACTTTATGCTTGATTTGTTGCCGTCTATTTACACTTAAAGATGACATTTCTGTGCCTCATCATTAGAGACCTCATGTTTGGCAGCAAAGAGCATCCATCTCTGGGGAGAAGAGGTTGATTCCGAGGCATTCCCAGGAGATGCAAAGCACATAGTGACTGTAAATGAAATGACACAGGGGAGAATCTTGATACAGATGAATAATAAAGAGTTTCATTCAGAAAGATGAATGTGTTTAGGCATCTGAACTTCTGTTTACCTTTAATTCTTTTTATTTCAGATTAGGAACTCTGTTGAGGTAAAGACCATTCTGTGCTGTGCTGAAGGTGAAGAGGAGTGTGTTCTGTGCAGGCACTCTGTTCCCAGAATAATTTTTCTCTCCCCTTAAAACAGTTAAGGAAACAGTAGTATAATGGACTATCATAGTAATTTCAGGGTGAGCAGAGCAATTTTCCACAAAAATAACAATTATGTTGTCATCAAACAAGGCATGGTTTGCTCTGAGCCTATTAATATAATTGAGGGTCTTATTGAATGTACGAGCAGCAGGTTGGTCACTTATACCCAACACCCCCAGCTCTTCCAGCCTGGATCCAGAGCACAGGGACTCCAGCCCCTGGAGCATCCTCTGGGCTGGAAATTCAGATTATTTTCCCTTAGTTTGGGCATCTTGAAAACCTGGACATTCTGTCATATTTAATGTGCTGTGAGCTCTGATTTGAGAAGAGATTGTCAAGATGGGACTTGAGTCACAAAATCCCAGATCGGTTTGGGTTGGAAGGGACCTTAAAACCTTTCCAGTCCCACCCCTGCCATGGGCAGGGACACCTCCCAGTCGCCCGGGCTGCTCCAAGCCCTGTCCAGCCTGGAGACTTCCAGGGATGCAGGAGCAGCCACAGCTTCTCTGGGCACCCTGTGCCAGGGCCTCACCACCCTCAGAGCCAAGAATTCCTTCCCAATGTCCTTCATCTGTTGAAGGATTTTTATCCCTGGGTTTTTTTCCCTCCTGTCGGTGCTTCACTTTGGCTGTTGAGTTTTAAATTTTTCTTTTAATCCCCACAGTCCTTTATCCCTCCCTTGCTTCTCCCAAGCTCTCTGGTTCCTTGCAGGCACTAACGTGGAATTCTCCCATGGAAGATGCTGGATCCATTATGAATAAAGATGAAGTGGAAGTGGAATGCTTTTCCATTAATTTAAAACTTTGGTTATCATGACAACAGGTTACAACTCTCTTCATTGCCATGACAATCTCCTGCAAAATTGTTAAAATGCTGGCTTATGATTATTTTTAGTTTGTCCTCTATTCCCATGGAGACCAACTTTTCCTTGAAGTGTTTGATGCTTTGTGCTCGGAGGCTTTAATGAGCCCCACAGAAGTCTGGAAGTCAGGGAAGGCAGAGGCCTCCGAGGTCAGCCCGTCCCTCTGTCAGCCGTGAGGGATGCTCGGTGCAGCGGCTCTGCTGCTGCTTTTGTTGCATTGTGGGCACTTCTTCTTTATTATTGTTATCTTCTCTTGTGTGATTTTTAACATTTACATTTCCTGTAGTGCCCGAGCTCTTGTGTTCTTTGCATATCACCCTATTTTTTACTGTATTCTTTGCATATCACCCTATTTTTTTTGCATTAATTCTGTCTGAAAACTTCACCTTCTGCACAGACCACTGGGAAAAAAAAACTACACTATAGAGAAGCTTGAACAGGACACATTAAGTGGTAATTTTTAGTTGCTGGGTTGTTTTGGGAAAAAAAAAAGCACACAGAAATTAATTTTTCTATCTGTCAATTTACCAAGAAGTTTTACTGGAGTAACATTTGCTCAATCAGCTGGCTTATAATTAATATATTACAAATTAATAAAATATTGCAAATCACCCTAAGTAAAAAGGGAAATAAAACTACTTTGTGATCCTGCTTTGTCCATGGGCTTCTATTTTTTCCCCAAGTCCTTCTGGAAGGTGACTGAGACTATGTAGGCTTTTTATTTGTATCCATCATACCCTGAGTGAGGGTTTTCACTGAACTGGGGATTTTTTTCCACACCTAATAACTGTTGGAGTTGTTCTGTAGTTTCTTAGACATATCAAATTGTTGTGTCATTAATACCAGCTGAGCTCCACTCAACCTTCCACCCTCCCAGGTTGCTCCAAGCCCCATCCAACCTGGCCTTGGACACTTCAGGGATGGGGCAGCCACAGCCTCTCATACAGATAATATCTCTATCAATAATTTTAAACCTCTAGAGAGGCTGAGGAGCTTATCACTGATGGTAAAAATCTCTTTATAAATGGTGTAAAATCTTTCTCTCTCTGGGATAATGAAATCCTTTTGCTGTTCAGGTGACTGAATCTTTTTACAGCTGATAAGAGCAATCAGAAGAGTTTTTAATGCCTCTTGCTTGCAGAATCTCAATGCTCATCAGAGTCCTTTTGCTCTCTGGTGTGTCTGAGTTTGCATTTTCCATGCAGAATCCAAATAAAACATGATTTCTGCATAACACAGCCCTCATCTCTAGGACTGTAAAGGTTATTTTGGCAGCAGGATTTCCTGGGAAGGTTGATGGCTCAGTTCTACTCTGCAGATACAAGGGAGAGTATGAAATATGGTGGATTTTTGTAGCACTAACAGTAGTGGTAAGATTTTTATCAGGATGTTGCTCAGCATCCTGTGAGATGCAAGGAAGATAAATCCTGATGCTGAGGCTGGAGCACTTAATTGAAATAATAATCTATAAATCCCTTTAATTTATTTTTTTTCTTTTTGTACTGCTACTTGTAGAGGACATGGCATAATCACCCTGATTCTGTGTTGATGTTGATTGCGAGGTGTGTGGCTGTATTTAAGTGTTCCCACAGAATTCTGGCCACGTGCTGTTCCCAGAATAATTCCTCTGCCCTTTCCGTGTGTGGTAAAGAGGCCATTTAGCTTTCCCCAATCACTGTTTTATTCTAATGGCTGTTAATTGATAATAAAGGTTATAACTAATATATGTAAGGTATTGATAACACTGCTTTTGTTTTTGGGATGGAGTGGGTTTTGTTCCTTGGATTTTTGTTCTTTTCACAGGACTGCAAGGAATAGAATAGAACAGAACAGAATAGACCATTACTGTTGGAAGGGATCTCCAACAATCATCTCATCCATCTGCCTGCCTAATTCAGGGCTGATCATGTTATTAAGGGCATTATTATTTGGTTTTTATTTGCATGTCTGTGACCAGTGAATTAATTTTATGAGACAATATTGGTTATAAAATCCGCCATGACCAGTTCTTTCTCCAGCTTTGGGACCAGCGGCTACAGGGAAGTGCAATGAGAAATCTCCAGGCATCGAAAAATGGAGTTTCCTTCCACTTGCACATAGCAGAAAATTCAGGAGATAATGTGATTTTGGAAGGAAGGGGGAATTTTTCAGATTTTCCTCTGTGAATTGCCCAGAGAGTGGCTGCCCATCCCTGGGAATGTTCGAGGCCATGTTGGACACAGCTCAAAGCAACCTGACCTAGTAGAAGATCCCTTCCGATCCAAACCATTCCAGGATTTTGTAACTTCTCCTAAATGCAAATCCTACTCTGATGCCTTTAGGAGTAAACAAAGACATAGGAACGAAAAAAAAATCTGTGTGAAATTTTTACACCCCCAGGAGATTTTCTCTCTGTGATGACACACCCCAAAAAGCAGGTTTGGTTTCCTCAGCCTATTTTGGTATTTTAGCAAAAAATTACACTACATCAGGTTTCCAGCCTGAGGAGATGTTTCCCATCCTTGGTTTTAACTGAATTTGGGGTCAGCTCTCCCAGGGCTTCCTGAAGAAGCTCAGAATGAGGAGCAACATTTTCACTTCCGTTTTTCCAGGGGAAAATTTTCTTCTTGCACCAGGAAGACACAAAGTAGTCTAAATCTCTATGTATGTTCTAGTTTGAGGAAAGGAGCCTGCATTCCTGTGGAAAAAAAGTCTTCAGGATCATAGCCTGGTGTAAAGGAGCGGGAAGAACTGGTGTGCGAGCAAAGGGAAATTCCGGAGGCGTTCGTGTTAAGCTCGGGATCAAATCCTGCCGGGCACTGACTCAGCTGCCATCGATCCATCCCCTTGTTTGCCTTCCAGCTCTCACATTAAGCAATGGTTAAACCATCCCGGGGGCTCCCTTGACTAATTGACCGCTCAAGGTGGTCCAGGTGCTTCTCGGCAGGTCCATCTGGCAGCAGCTCCAGCCCATCTGGCCCTGCGCTGGCCTTGGAGAAACCTCTCCTGGGAAGTTTATCCCAAAATCGTTGCTTTCAGAAGTGTTTAAAGAGCAAAGGGAGGTACTGCAACGAGCAGGAATTCCTGTCGGTCTGCAGGTCTGGAATGGCTTTGATTGTGAACAAATTCGCAAGGAACAACGGGAGCAAAGGTTACCTATTGGAAGAGCCTGGCTCCTGGACATTTAGGAAGCGTGAATGTTAAGGCTTCTGACACATTCCTTCAGAGCAACTTTCCAAAGTAAATGCAAAGCCAGTCACCTTCAAAAGGCAGTGAATGTCACCCTGCACTTCTCTATCCACGTTCGCCAAGCGGGAGGACTTGGCATTCTCTGGAATGGGGAGATTTGATGGATGGCAGGACTTCTAATGCTGTTGGCAAGCAGTGCAGGTTCCATAGGATTTGGCAATGTTAGGGTCTTTTATTTTATTATTCCCTATTTTTTAGAGGAATTTTTCAGTTCTCTCTCACTCCTGGTGTAAATCAAGAGCCTCCAGAGGGAGGTGTCCAGATATTTCCATGCATGGCACACATTCCATGTCTCCAGTTTACTGATCCAGTCACTAAGCATGAGCCTTCCCTTTCCTGCTGTCAATCCCAACACATTTTTCCACTGAAACCAAGGTCATTTCGATCCCTCAGTTGAAGAAAGAACCTGCCCACAGTTTAAAATCAATACTGGGGGTGAGCTTATTTTTAGAAATGAGGTGAAGCCGTGGCCCCAAGCGCCCACAGGTCTATCCCTGCCTTTGCTGTGTGGGGCTGGGATGATGCTCTGCCTGGGTTTCCTTCCTGCATCGCCCTCGTTATTCCCGAGTGCCTTCGGCTCATCTGTCCGGGAAGCAGATTTATTCAGCTCGTGTGAGCCCCTGTATAATCATCCTTAGCTCTGCATTGATGTGCTGAGCAAGTGAAACTGGTTAATGAGAGGAGGAGAAAGGAATCTCTTTTTGTCTGTGCAATGCTCTTGTTCCTGGAAGCGGAGGGGAATAATTAACATTCCAGCCAGGAAGCCGGTTCCTTCGGCAGTGCCTATTGATGGAACGCGGGGGATACAGGTGAACTAATTCCAACCAGCCACAGGCTTGATGTTTAGCTCTGCCTTTGTTATATAACAAGTTTTTAGGCCTTCAAAAAAAATCCCATTTCTGAGCAGAAATGACCTTCCAGGAATGGTTAAAACAAGAAAGCCGACGTCCCTTTGGTTACCGGTGCACAAACTCAACACTTACATAAACAGGACAAAGGCTTTCATCTCCTTTTGAAGGTATTTGCATATTTATTGAGGCTTGCAGTGCCTTTTTCTTTGGGATCCCACTGATCTGAAAGTGAAGGACACACATGGCTGGAAAAACCACCAGGTTTCCCTGAGGTTCACATCAAACTCGGTTGTTAGTCCTCGAGGTGGGACAAAGTGGCAGAATTCAGCTTTGCTGTGAAATCACTAAACCAGGAACTTCTTGGTATTTCTTTGCATTTTTTTCTTGTTGTTCAACAACCTTCAGAGTATTTTTTTCACCTGTATCCCTTGTTACTCTTTAAAAGAAAACCCTTGGGGCCTTGAAATTAATTTTGCTGTAGGTTCATTGAAATTCCTTTTCCTATATGGGATTTCAGCCTTGCTGAGTGGCACATGACCATCATAGTTAGACTGATCAACAAAAATGACACCTTAAAGAGTTCTTCTGGGACAAATAGTGCTGCACACTCAGAGAAGGTGTTTGGAGAGGTGGTGTGACATTGTTCCCTTTGCTCATGCCATCAACCCCATCCATAGGGCGGTTTGAAGCAGGAACCAAGATCCTTCCTGCTCTAGCGGTGCAGGCTGTCCTTGCTCATCCTGGAGGGAGTAGCCAGCAGCAGTTTTGAGTGCTCATATTAAAAACCCCACAGACAAACCCCAAAACATGCAGTTTTGTTAATCACATCTTGCTAGGATGGGAATTCTCCAGGGTGCAGGATGAGGAAGGTGCTATGGATGGCAAGGGGTGGCATAATTACATTGCACAGTGCACCTGAAGATGGGCTATTGCAGTAATTAATGTTAAATGCTGGCCTGTAATTATAATCCAGCAATATTCCCAGCAGAAACCTTTGTGTGGAAGCTGCGAGGAGCTGTTCTGCATTGGTGACTTGGAAGTAGCTGGAAGAAATTCAAAACATCTTCATATAAATTACATTTTGGTCATGGTCTGCTCATCCCTGGGGCTTTGCAGGCACCGGTTCCCCTCCTCAACTCCTCCTGGATCTGAGGCCGCTTTGTCAGCTCATCTTTCCCTTCTGCCATCCCCACCAGTGGGATTTTCCTCATGGACAACAGCAAGCTGCCAGCAGGTCGGGCTCTGCTCCCAGGGAACAGGAATAGGATGAGAGGGAGCAGCCTCAGGCTGTGCCAGGGGAGGCTCAGGTTGGATATTAAGGAAAATTTCTTCATGGAAAGGGCTGTCCATCCCTGGCATATGGCCTGGGCAATGGTGGAGTGCCTATCCCTGGAGGGATTGTAGTGAGTCCCCTCAAATTCAGGATATTTTATGATTGTACATTTCTATAAAACCTCATTTTTAAGCCTCACCCCAGGGATCAGGTGAAATCCTTGGCATTAATGTGTGCCTTCCACAAAACATGCAGGCAGGTTTGGAAGAAAACTCCACACTTCCCTTGCACATGAACCACATGACATTATTTTCAGCAACCGCTTGCCTGATTCTGAGCATTTCCCTCTTTTTTTAATCATTGGCCAATTTATGTCAGAATGTCAGGACTGCGTCTGATTTAAAGCAGGCTTGAACTTGGTGCATATCATAAAAAAAGAATGAAATGTTTATGGATTCCCATCTGTTTGACTGGAATACACCTGGCTTTTGGGACTAGACACATGCTATGCCTAAATCCAAGGCTTTAGAGATAAAACATGACACCGGGATGCCTGACTAATCTCCTGGAGGGATGCTGCTGGGATAAGATAAGGAACTTGTTGGGAATGGTTATTATTGTCTGGGGGAGGGAGCTGGCAGGGTACAGGCTGCCAGAAACACCTGATAAGGTGCTGCAAGTGTGGCACCCACAGCTCCTGCCCTGCTGCCATCCCTGCTGGCCTATCAGAACATGAACCAACATCTCTGATAGCAAGCAATCCCAAAGGACAGCAGCGCTTCCCTGGATTTTGTTCCTGATGGAGGGACTCCCTGCATGGGCAGGTGGGGAGTTGGCAGGAGTTTCCCTTTGCAGGCAATTCCAGGAAAATCAGAACGAACTGTTATTGGGATGATACATTCCTGTTCTTTCCTAATGCTCCTCTGCAGCAGTTTCGGGGGGCTCAGCCTTGCAGGTATTATTCCTTTCAGTTCCATATCCACGCTGACATTCTCCTTATCTTTTAATCCCATTGACTGATTTTTTTTCCTTTTTTCTCCCTCCATGCTTGTGGATTTACGTCACCTTTTATAAATATTATATAAAACACAATTTTTTTCTGCATGAGCAAATAGGATTCTCTGAAGAACAGGGCACAACATCATTTTAAAATTGAAATAGAGCATTGAAAATGGCTTTTTCCCTTTAAAAATGTTTTGGGTGTGTTCAGCAGGATGTAGAAAAAACAAGGAAAGTATATCGCAGGGTTAAAAAAAAAAAGAGAAATCTTTGTGGTCATGATGATTTTGGGAGGAAAAAGAAAGATATTTTTAATGGGTAAATAAATCTGTTTTAATTCCAGGCTGGCTGTTGAATAATTGGTGCCTGTAGTTGTTCCTAAACCCTAGGGGGCTTAGGAAAATCCCTCTTCACCTCCTTCAGCTGCTTCAGCAGCTTTTCCAGGCCTTCCTCGAGGTCTTAGCTCAGGCCTGGGGTTCCTACAACTCCCCACTTTATCCCAGTTCAGCCCAGTTCTTTTCCTGCCTATTCAGCTCAGGATGTGGCAGTGATGTTACATTTCATTTGGCAAATAAACTGAAAACATAACAACAATTCCATTCTATTTAAAGAATAATTAATATTTATTCTTGCCTCAACACCCCATTTGCCTGCCAGCCAGTCTGCTTGAGTTTAATACAAATTATTTCATTCAACTCCAAATGTTTCATTTCATTCATTTATGAGGAAATTAAAGGAAGTGAAGAGGGAAGAGAGATGCTAATTTTCATAAAATCACAGATTCCCAGAATGGTTCCTGCTCTTTTTTGGGTTAACACTGGAACAGGACCAGGGTCCAAATGAACGTGCAGAAAGTTCAGTCCTCAGGATATTTTTCCATTTGTCCCATAAACCTGAAGCAGAATCAGTGGATAATTCAGAAATCCTCAGATGCAGCTGGGTTCAGGTTGGTCAGAGCCTTGTCCAGTAGACAGAAGTCGAGGAAGTTTTCCACTGCTTGGAGCTGCATTTTTTTGGTGGGTTTTCAGGTTTTGCTGAAGGAAGTTCTCCTGGCTCTGTTGCCAGGTTTTGAAAGCACAGGACTTCCAGAGGATCCAGGATGTTGTCCAGCTGCAGTTGGATGTGTGCACTTTTATATATGGAGCCCCTCTGCTCTGGAGCCAGGCTGGCAGAGCTGGGGGTGCTCACCTGGAGAGGACAAGGCTCAAGGGAGAGCTCAGAGCCCCTGCCAGGGCCTAAAGGGGCTCCAGGAGAGCTGGAGAGGGACTGGGGACAAGGCATGGAGGGACAAGAAAAGCGGGAGCAGAGCAGGAATAGTGTGAGCTCTGGTAATCAAAGTGCAGCACTTCAAAACTGGCCCCATTTCCTCCTCCACGGCTGGACCAAAACCTTCCTTTTAGTCCTTACAAATACACAGTTCTTCCTTTTCATCCTCACAAATTTCCTTGGAAAATTTTATGGCTTTTACGGGCAGACTCAGCATCCTTTGCTGCAATAGCAGTCTGCACACTGGGTTGCTTGATTTACTTTTTGTGTTGTTTCGTTGTTTGGTTTTTTTAAATTATTTCCCCAAAGTTTGCAGAATCTATGGACACAAAGCTTTTGCAGCTGGTGCCACTTCTTCAATGGATTTCTGCATCCTCCCAAATTCAGGGGGATGAGTCACCTGGCAGGAAGAGGAAAGGAGCAGCAGTGCTGTCTCATCCCAAACACATCCTCATTCATACCGATGCCTTGGGATGCTGCACTTTGTGTGTGGGGAACATTTGTTTTGTTTTGTTTTCCAAGGATTAGTGCAATTAGTGGGGATACAAAAAGCTGGTGCTGCTCAGAGTTTCTGGGATAGCAAATAAAAGAGTAACAGCTCAGAGAAGGTGGGAATTGCAGTCGTGGAACTGTTTGGGCTGGAAGGGACATTTAAAGCTCATCTCATTCCACCCACTGCCACAGGCAGAGACACCTTCCACCATTCCCAGGTTGCTCCAAGCCCCATCCAGTCTGGCCTTGGACACTTCCAGGGATCCAGGGGCAGCCACAGCTTCTCTGGGCACCCTGTGCCAGGGCCTCCCCGCCCTCCCAGCCAGGAATTCCTTCCCAATATCCCATCCATCCCTGCCCTCTGGCAGCGTGAAGCCATTCCCTGTGTCCTGTCCCTCCAGCCCTTGTCCCCAGTCCCTCTCCAGCTCTCCTGGAGCCCCTTCAGGCCCTGCCAGGGGCTCTGAGCTCTCCCTGGAGCCTTCTCCTCTCCAGGTGAGCACCCCCAGCTCTCCCAGCCTGGCTCCAGAGCAGAGGGGCTCCAGCCCTGGAGCAGCTCCGGGGCCTCCTCTGGCCTCTCCCCAGCAGCTCCAGGTCCTTGTGCTGCTGGCCCAGGGCTGGGGCAGCTCTGCAGGTGGGGTCTCACCTGAGCTCAGGGGCACAGGGGCAGAATCTCCCCCCTCCCCTGCTGCCCACACTATGGGATCAACCAGGACATGGGTGGCTCTGGGCTGTAGGAAATAAAAGAAAAAAAGCTGCAAGAATAGCAGAATTTCCTCCCAGAGCCACCTCAGCTCTTTTGTTGGGACCCATCTCTGCTCTCTAGCAGAGCACCCTCCTCCCAAGAGCACTGCCCAACATTTTCCTACCATAACTCAGTCCAAGGCACATTTTCTGCATAACAGGGTGAATCAGGGCATCACTCAGCAAAACCCCATCTCAATTTCTTTTCCTGGAGAGCATACTTGGTCTTGCAGTTGAGCTCCTCTGGACTTCAATTTCCTAATTAATGATTTTCTTCCTAGGAAGCAAAGTACAAATCCAAGAAAACAGATGATGGTCATATAATGTCCCTGTGCTGTCTGTCCCAAGTAGGACAGGACAGGGAAGGCTGGATCAGTGCACTGTGATACTGTCTTGTGTGAAATTTTGCCCAAATAAAGAATCGTGAGGAAGTGCCGTCTGCTCCTGTTAAAAATGCACATCCAGGGAGTGGTGAATGTGTCCCTGTCAGCTCCCAGCTTTTCCTTCCTCACCTCGCATATTCTCCTTATTCTTTATTTTCACAAGGTGAAATGGAAAAGGGAACAAGCAAATTCAAGAGCCTGATCTCACTGAAACAGGTGATACTGGTGCACACAGGTGGCATCTTTGGTTTTTTGACCAGATTCCTTCTGCATATTCAACTTATGACTGAACCTTTGGGAAGCAAAGACTTTCTTGAATATTCATGGAATTAGTCCTTGGAACACCCTGAACTTGCATACCTAATCAGGTGATATATTTACCTTCTTAATCCCTCCTGACCTTCTTCCCTATGTAAATGAGACAATTTGAAAGCATCTACTTCAACACTGGGTAGGAGATCCAGCTGATTCCTCTTACAGTAATTGCAGTGCCTCTTCCCAAAGTTTCTGGGAAAAAAAATCTTCAATCTTAAATCTCGCTTGGCTGTGCTATGCCCTTGACCACTAATAAATTAGTTTTAGCTCATTTCTGTTTCCTTTGAAAGGAACCTGCATCTGCATTTTTGGATTCAATCAGAAGTCTGCACACATTCCACCCAGAAAGTGACAGAAAATGGCTTTAAATATTTTCTGCCAGGTGAGAGACCAGCTCTCAATCACACATATTTTCGGGCTCTTTCTTTTTAATTCTTTTTGAAACACTGAGAGATTGTTCCAGTTTCTCTGGACATCCCTAATGTCATATTTATTATCACAGGATGGTCTGAGTTGAGAGGGACCTTAAAGCTCATCCAGTACCATGACCAGGGACACCTTCCACTAGCCCACCTTGCTCCAAGCCCTGTCCAGCCTGGGCTTGGACATTTCCAGGGATCCAAGGGCAGCCACAGCTTCTCTGGGCACCCTGTGCCAGGGCCTCCCCACCCTCCCAGGGAACAATTCCATCCCAATATCCCATCCATCCCTGCCCTCTGGCAGTGGGAAGCCATTCCCCCTTGTCCTGTCCCTCCATCCCTTGTCCCCAGTTCCTCTCCAGCTCTCCTGGAGCCCCTTTGGGCCCTGGAAGGGAATCTCAGGTCTCTGTGGAGCTTCTCTTACAGCTGAACATCTCCCGTTCACTATCTTAATTTTAGTAAGTAAAGAAAATAAATTAAAAACAAAAAACAAACCTGCAAAAATATGAACAGGAGACAAAACAGTTGTGGAATGATTGGTGCGTGCTGAGATTTGGACTAAAAATGCCACATCTCAACCTACTTCAGGCAAGGTCTCGCTGTCATGGGGAATGAATTCAGCCCTGACACTGATTTGATTATCCACTCCAATAAAACAGGTTATTGACTTACACAGGTTAGAGGTGCTTATAGGAGACAGGTACTGTAGGAACTGCAGCACTTCCTTCTTTTACACTCTCCTGAGTGGAAATTGGAAACTGGAGTCACTTTTTGGTGCCCCTAATTGTGAAAATACCCCTGAACTTGGATACCTTGTTGCTCAGCTGAGATGTGATGATGCTGTGACAGAGCTTTGTTGCCAGCAGTACCTGAAACCGTGTTGGGAGCATCATCTCTTCTCTATAAAATGGCTATGGAATCTTTGGGGTTGGGAGAGCCCCTCAAGACCATCAAATCCAACCATTCCCCCAGCACTGCCAAGGCCACCACTGACCCTTGTCCCCAAATGCCACATCCACACAGCTTTGAAGTCCCTCCAGGCATGGGGACTTGTCACTGCCCTGAGCACCTATGCCAGGCCTGGACAACCCTTTCACTGAAGGAATTTTCCCTGATATCCAACCTAAATTTCCCCTGGCACGACTTGAGGCTGTTTCTTTTTTGCCCTGTCCCTTGTTTCCCGGGAGCACATCCTGTCCCCCCCAGCTGCACCCTCCTGTAGCTGTAGGTTGGAATTCACTTCCCTGTAATCCTGACAGTGTTGTACCTCATTCCAAGAGTTGATCACCAGGCAGTGACCAGTTGTGATTTTCTACTGAAAAAGGCAGGGATTCCTTGAGCTAGGGAAGGATAAATTCCATGGAAGGAGCCTGTGTCACCTGAGATGGCTGTTCTGGCACATAAACACCCTGAGCAAGCTGGGTGTTTATCAACACAGTCACAGAGAATTCAGGGGGATGCATGGAGGGAATGTTTGTTGAAAAAGTGGAATGAGAATCATTAAGACAAGTCAACAGGCTGCTGAGAGGGATCTTAGGAGGGTGATTTGAGGATGAAGCGAGGTAAAACGGGAGGTGGAAGTTTGGAGGGAAGATAAAGCACTGAAGTTGCAAAAAGCTAAATGAGGTAATTTATGCTGTTTATAAAACTTCTGTGCTGTTGCAGAAGCTTTAGGAGGACTTTTTGATTCTGCTGAAGCTCTTCAGATCTGCACTTTCATGTTCTTTTTCATAATCTCCTTATCTTTTGATTTACCAACACCAAAAGGATCTTCCCAAGCTGTTTGAACCATAAAGAAAGGAGTTGCTCTGTTTATTGACCTCTACTTGAAAGCTGGAAACCGTACTTCGATTTTTCAGATGTTTTCCTCATTTCACATCCTATGTTATTATAAACATTTCTCTTTCAAGCATGGGACAGGCTGAGAGCTGAAGAATTGCCAGCCTGGAGCAGGTCCTCAGAGTGCACCGGGTTCCCTCTCTCCATGGCAGAAGCCTGGAAGTGTCCCAGGTCCATCCCAGAATGGTTTGGGTTGGAAGCTTAATGCTCATCCAGTCCCACTTCCTGCCATGGGCAGGGATACCTTCCACTAGCCCAGATTGTTCCAGGATGCATCCAGCCTGGCCTTGGGCACTGCCAGGGATCCAGGGGCAGCCACAGCTTCTCTGGGCACCCTGTGCCAGGGCCTGCCCACCCTCCCAGGGAACAATTCCTTCCCAATATCCCATCTAATCCTGCCCTCTGGCAGTGGGATGCCATTCCCCCTTGTCCTGTCCCTCCATGCTTTGTCCCAAGTCCCTCTCCAGCTCTCTTTGGAGTGTTTTTCCCAATAGTTATTATTTTACACCTGTCACAAGTGGATTTTGTTGGTTGTCCTTTTGCTTATTCACCAGTTTTGTGCAGGTTTTTTTTCCCCCTTATATTCCTTGTGCTCTGTCTGGCTTGGCTGGTGTTATGAATATATTGAACTGGCAGGTTTCCTATTTTCCTACTCACTTTTCGTTATTAGCCCATATGTCAAACAATTTTGATGTGTTTGGTTTTCCTCCATAAGTTAATAGAGAGGTGGTGCTACCCTGGATTAATACAGAATGTATGGAGTATCCTGCCTGAGCTAAGGGATCACTGATGTCACAGCACCAGCACAGATCAGCTGCAGTGGGACACAGACAGAACACCCTGTCCAGGACACCGAGCCGGGTCAGCTCAGGCAAGGAGCCTTTTCCCCCTGTCTAAACCAGCAGGGAGCTGATATCTTTTCATGGAAGTGCCCTGTGATAGCAGCAGTGATGTCTGGAACATTTGGTGGCTGGATCCCGCGGGACGGGATGAGGATGCTGCAGAGGGCAGATTTGTCAGTTTGGAGTTTAATTTTTCTCCCCTTGTTTTGCCTCTCATTCCTTTATCCCCTGCCAAATATTAATTTAAATACATTCTCACTGCACTCTTGATTTCTCTTTTTTCCTGCCAGACTGTCTATGCTTAATTCCCAGTTAATTTTCCAGAGTTCGGGGAGCTTCTTGGACAGGGAGAAAAACTCTTCTGATGTACAAGTCTTGCATTGAATCATAAAGCTCCATTTTGTGTAATTTTCTGGCAGATGTAACTCGCTGAGGGAATTGTGTTTGTGGTTTGGGTCCTTGGGTCTGAGACAGCCCTTTCCTATAAATCATGAGGAAAGGATACAGAAGCTCTGGCCCTGATTGACAGCTCAGTCTCTCTCTCATTACTCCACTCTGGTTTATTTACCTTTTTCATTAGGCTTAAGGGGAGAGCTGCCCACGGAAACAAAACATCAAGAGTGAATTAGCTTCAACAGGAATGATTAAAGCTATTCCCAAATTCTAATTTATCCCCTATTAGCAGACAAATGAGTACATGCTGACTCCATGCTCTTCCTCCACCACGCTCTTCATTCCCAGTGTCACTTCTAATAGTGGGAGGTCCTTGACATCCCTGAGAGCACAGTGCCCAAAATGAATCCAGGACCTCTGGGTGCCCAAATCCAGGTGGAAAATCTATTTCTATCTCATATATATTAACCTGTGCTTGTTGTAATTGCAAATGTGGAACAAAAAGACACCATCCCAGGGGAGAGAGGGCAGAAGCAGCAGGATTTGAAGTGCAGAAGAGGAGTAGAGAAAACATAAAATAGCAGTTATTGAATAGTTCTGTGTAGTTCTACTCTCTGGGTAGTAAATACGAGAATAATTTGGTTTGGAAGGTCATGGTTTCCAGAAGGATTTGCCTCATGAATTTCTGGGCAGGGAGTGAGGCCGACCGGGCTGGCATTTCCCCTTTTGAAGGTGGGTGTGATGTTGCCCTTTTTCCAATCACCAGGGACATTCCCCATCTCTGTGACTGCTTGGAGATGACAGAGTGGCAGTGACACCAGCCAGCTCCCTTGGCACCCTCAGGCCCATCTCATCTGGCACCAGGGACTTGTGTGTGTGCACATTGTTTAAATGGTCTGTAATTCATCCAGCCTTTGTCAGCACTTGTATTTCACTCTCCAGACTCTGCTCTCACAGATCCAACCACAGCTTTCCACAGGATCCCTCTGATCCACTGAATGGGGCAAAGTGTCGAACTGGAAATTCAAATATTTCTCATTTTTGTTCCTCTCTCTCCTCCCACGGTAGCATGGCATTCTTCCTTTTTTTCCAGAGTCAGTACTATAATGTTGCCTACATCATCAAATAACCTCACTCCCCTGCTTCTCCTGCATGTTGTCCTCTGGGTTCTCCTCCCCATCCATGGCATCCATTCAGCCTGCAAATGTCACCACCCTGGGACATTAAAGTGTGACAGGAACTGCCCTTCTGAACCAGGAGAAAGCACTGTTGTTGGCACATTGTCTCTTGGAGGCATTGGATTTCCTGATCCCTACAGTGTCAGTCTTCTGCCCCTTGAACTCTTGAGACATCCAGTAATGTGAGTGGTGAAGTTCCATGGGAGAGGAGGTCAGGGAAAGCATCCAAGACAGGCAGAGAAGGTGAGATGGGTGGAGAAGGTGAACGGGAAACTGCAGGAGGGATAAACAGTCTGAGGGTTGCTCTGATCCAGACTTGGATGAGCATTTTAGTCATGAGAAAAATGCAGGTTTGGGTGAAGGAGAGAGAGGATGTGGTGGAGCTTGGCCAGAAAATTGCTACTGACAGGAAAAGCTCTCTGGGGCTATTTAAAGATGCAGGTTTGGCTCCTCTGTTTTTCACTATTTTGTGGTGTTAATTTGTTTTGCTGTTGATGCCTGACTGATGTCTCGCAACGCCTACTCCAGAGACTCTCAAATTAATTCCTAGTAGGATTTGTTTCACAGAATCACAGACTGGTTTGGGCTGGAAGGGACCTTAAAGCCATCCAGTGCCACCCCTGTCATGGGCAGGGACACCTTCCACTATCCCAGGGTGCTCTAAGCCCCTTCCAACCTGCCCTTGGACACTTCCAGGGATCCAGGGGCAGTCACAGCTTCTCTGTGCACCCTGTGCCAGGGCCCCACCACCCTTCCCAATATCCCATCCAGCCCTGCCCTCTGGCAGTTGGAAGCCATTCCCTGTGTCCTGTCCCTCCATCCCTTGTCCCCAGTCCCTCTCCAGCTCTCCTGGAGCCCCTTCAGGCCCTGCCAGGGCTCTGAGCTCTCCCTGGAGCCTTCTCCTCTCCAGGTGAGCACCCCCAGCTCTCCCAGCCTGGCTCCAGAGCAGAGGGGCTCCAGCCCTGGAGCAGCTCCAGGGCCTCCTCTGGACTCTCTCCAGCAGCTCCAGGTCCTTCTCATGTTGTTTGTCATGGATGGGTGATGTTAGGATGTACTTTCAGTAAATGTTTAGGCTGACATGTGTTGATCTTGTCCCATCAAATAATATCATCTTTCCAGACGGGTATTTTCCTTGAGGGTTTTCTAGATGTGCAAAGCTTCAGCTTCTCCACTGGATTTTCGAGAGTTTTTTCCCTTCTTTCCTGAGAAAACTATCCAGTAACAGAGCACAGAAGACTGTGGAAGGCAGGTTGGTGTTTGCTGTGCTCAGTTCATTTGCTGGAAGCACCTGGTAGCCATTTAGAGAAAGGGATAAACGTGGCGGCTTCTGTCAAGCCCCAAAGGAAACATGATTAAGGCAGAATTGACAACTCCTGTTTCTCCAGCCATCATTTGTCATCATGCTTTGGTGAACGACATCAAGAGGAAAATACTTCGTTGTGATGTGGATAGAGATATTATTTATTTGTACTGGCACAGAGTGGCTTCAGCTGCCTGAAAACACAGCACGATGAACCAGGCCTGTTGTTTAACTCTTTTCCAGCCAGGCTCTTCCCAAGGATTATACAATTAAATTTTTATTGAATCGAAAATTTAATTGAATTTATTAGCTCTAGGGGGGTGGATGAACACAGTTTATTGGTCCTACATGGGAAACGCAGGCTGATGTCCAGTGAAATGAGGGGCTCATGGATCGCACACTCCACTGCCCATCACTGCACTGATGCTCTTCTAAAAACCCAGCAGGAATTCCGTATCAAGTCTGAATTCAAACCATTAAAAAAAAAAAAAAAGAAGCAGAATTTTAAAACACAATAAAAACTCCAGACATATCATTTTGTCTTAACATGGAGCCTTTTTGCATGAAGGAAGCTGGTGGCTTCTCCTTGAATTATCTAGCTCTTTGGAGTAGGGAATTAAGGCTTAAAGCAGCATCTGCTACCTATTAACATTTTTTCCATTGTGATATCACTGAATTAGTCCAAAGGATTTTTTTTTGTTTTGAGAAATCACAATGTTTTAGAAAGACATCCCTGCTGGAATCTGCTCCATGCCTTTGTTCTGGGAAAACTCAAATTTCTGGTCTGTGCTTATCCCAGAGAGGCACCAGGTAAAGGCTGGTTTGGGTTTGGCTTTTGCCAACATTTCCAAGCAGTTCCCTCCCTCCATCTCCAAGGTCACGTGCCTCAAAGATGCAACTGCAGGACATGGATGTCTTACATGAATGAGAATAATCTCACATTTGGGGGAAGGCTGGGAATGAGATAAAAATTACAGTATTAATATTTTTTTCCTTAATTCTGAAGGATGATGGAACTTCATTATCCAATCTGCTTAAAATTGAACGACCTAATGAAATTTCACACCCACTAAATTTAATCATGGATTACTCATGTGGGATTTGAATCAGATAAAAAGGATGCTTCAGATATTTGGTAGCAATTGCATAAGGTAATAAAAAATCTGCAGTGTTCTTTGTCCTTTTCAGCAAATGTGAATTGCTTGACCTACTTTTCTTTTCTTTACTTTTTTCCTTTTTTCCTTTTTTTTTTGGTGTTCATGACCCTGACTTCCTCCTGGGCATCACTGAACAGTCAGTCCCACGCTCATGTACAAGCCTGTGGATCTCAGGAGTGCTTCCTCCTGGATGTTGGGGATGCAGGTGGATTATGGCTTTTGCTGCAGCAGTTTGAGGCTGGGAAAGGAAAGAAATGTTTTACAGTCAGTATCTTAGCTCATGTATTAAAAGGCCAGGCTGATAAGAGGATCTTGTTTGGGGCAGGTGGGAGTGGATGATGGATTAAGGTTCTGCTCAGGGCTCTGTTTGTGGCTGATGAATGAACTTTTGCAGAACACTTTACCCCTCCAAACCTTCCCTGAATGGATTTCACTCCTCCAAACCTTTCCTGTATGGGTTTAAGTGATGTTTGACTCACAGGGATGTTCTGACCCGCCCAGAACTGGCAGTGCCTGTAGAACCTTGACACAACACACACTCTGTGCTCACAACCTGTGTTTTTGCCCTTCTTCACTGTGTTCCTGCAAAGCTGACCAAAGGGTGTGGAGGGTTCTGGAAATAGCAGCTCTCCTGTATTTTTAGTGGGACTGTGGGATTTGGGGTTATTCTCCAACATCTACTTCAGGCAGCACCCCAAGCACAGAGCAAACCAGGCCTTGCCCTAGGGGCTCAGAGAAGTGGAGCCTGGAGTCACTTTTGGGAAGTGTACAGTCCAAGGAGCCTTTGGAAGAGATGTTGGGTATTTAGGGGGACTTCTGGATTTTCCTAGTGGGAAATGGAGCACAGAAAGTTGCTTTTTGCCATTCCTTGAAAGAGCAGCACAAGCAAGGCTGGGATGCTGGGGGAACCAAGGAATTGGTGCCTCACTGTGGAAAAAGAGTGGCTCAGCAGGGATTAAGTGATGAAGAACCTTGAAATAAGCACAAACTCCTTACTTTTGGAAGAGGAAAGGGAGCTAGTCAAGTTGGGTAAAGGGAGAAAGGTGTGGAATAGCAAGACTTTAGTCAAGACTGAAGGAAAAACTCTCTTTTGATAGTGGAGATTTGAGAGGCTCTGGCTCCTGGATGGATGGGGAAGGCTGTGTTTAAGGATGTTACACACAAAGGGTTTGGAATCTCCCACCAGCAGTTGCAGACAGGGATGAAGTTTTCAGTGCAAGTGACAAGGAAGATGCTGGATACAGTCAATGGAAAAGTAATAGAGGAAAACTCCTGTACTTCTTCTACTTCCTGAGAGCTTCAGCTGATGGATTGGCATCCCTGATGTCCGTGAAGAGGTGAACACAAGCTGAAATATTGTTTGGACAGGATGGCTCAAGTCTATGGGAGACACCACTTGAGTTTTCTGTTAGGGAGTAAAGAGCTTTAAATTCCCCTTCAGAAGAAGCTGAAGTTGGAGAAGCCTCTTCTTGATTCAGAGCCTGATTGTCCAGAGTACAAAAAGTCAGTGGAGGAATGGCTCAAGAAGGAGGGAGAACCAGCCTTTGTTGTCAGATCTTTCCTGCTTTTGGCAGAACGATTATTCCGAAGCTTGCGCAGTCCCTGCCGGGTGTCCACCGGGTGCCCCTCATCCTCAATAAAAAAACAGGAAAAAAGCAGGTTCAGACGTATAAAAGGATCCATCAACCAACTGAACAGCAGCTTCAAATGTTTCATCAAGGAGTAGGAAATCTCATCACAGCTGGATTACCCACAAGCTTCAGGGTTCTTTAAGGTTAAAAAGTAGTGAAATTGTAGGGAACAGCGGGAAACAAGGGCACTGAGGCCTCCTCTGGAGACTGCTGGGTTTGAGTCCTCTCTTCCACACATGGTCCACAACATCTTTGTTCTTATAATCCCTTCCCACAAACATTTTGCAGGCTTAGAGGATTTTTTTTTGTGCCGGTCCTTTCACACAGCCAGAATTAAGGGAATTTGCTGTCTAAAAGGTGTTCCGTGGTCTTTGCAAACACTTTGATGTTCTGAGATGGTGGTGAGAGCTTTCACCACAATTCTCCATCACCCTGCAGGATGATGCTGGGGTTTTTTTAATGGAAATCTGTAATTTTTGTCAGCATCTGTGTTTGGACATCTGGGAATGATGGCCATGGTGAACAGGAAGGATTTCTGGCTGTATTTATCCAGGGATGTGCGTCTCCTGCTGCAGCAACTCTGATTAGGTGACTTCCACCCTGCTATCAGGGACCAGAGCATGTCCAGGGAAGGGAACAGAGCTGGGAAAGGGGCTGGAGCACCAGGAGAGGCTGAGGGAGCTGGGAAAGGGGCTCAGCCTGGAGAAAAGGAGGCTCAGAGGGGACCTTGTGGCTCTGCACAACTCCCTGACAGGAGGGGACAGCCAGGGAGGTCAGGCTCTGCTCTCAGGGAACAGGGACAGGAGGAGAGGGAACGGCCTCAATCTGTGCCAGGAGAGGTTTAGATTGGATATTTAGAAAATTTCTACATGAAAAGTGTTGTCCAGCCCTAGCAGCCACTGCCCAGGGCAGTGGTGAGTCCCCATCCCTGAAGGGATTTAAAGCCATGTGGATGTGGCATTTGAGGACGTGGGGCAGTGGTGGTCTTGGCAGTGCTGGGGGAACTGTTGGACTTGATGGTCTTCAAGATCTTTTCCAACCTAAACATTTCCATGCTTTTGTGAAGCAGAAGCAGAATGTTTGAATGTGTTCACTGCTACCAGTGATGACAAATCTCCTTCATTGCCAGTTTCTTGGGAAATAAATAATCAGTGGTTTAAATCAGATCGGTGCCAGTCACAGACTGTACAACCTGTGTGAAAAACACGTGTGAGGCCAAAGAGTGAAGGCAGTGATGGATCAGGGGGAGCTGAGGCTCACACTAGGAGTTGTTGATGCAGGATACAGGGGAGATTTTTCCTCCTTTTTCAGTCTCCTGACACCTGTGTGTCAGCAGGAGATGACACAGGTCATCTCATCCAAGCATCCCACCAGAGGCAGGGACACCTTCCACTATCCCAGTTTGCTCCAAGCCCCGTCCAGCCCGGACTTGGACATTTCCATGACCCAAGCCTGAAAAAATGTGGCAAGTGGTGGAAGGAGCTGTGAAAGAGGAGAGAGTCTGGTCTGCTGGAGGGGAAAGGAGGAAGCAGCAACGACACTTTGAATGGGTGTTTTGAAATATGCTCGGAGTTAATTTTATCCAGAAGCATTTGACATGAATTTAGATTTGAAATCAGCGTTTGCTCATTACTGAGCGACTGATGAATGCCAAATCAGGTCATTACTCTTGGAGTGGGTTTTTATCTTCTCCCATTATCTGGGGTTGCTCAGATCCTCTTCATTCACAGTTGTCTTTTCTGGATATAATTGGGTTTAAGCAACTAAGATACTAAATGAAGTGTTGATAACGAGAAGGATTGTTCATCTCTCCAAAGATGGCTGGCTTTTTTTCCCTTTCTCTCGCTCCTGGTGTGCTGAGGGCTGCTCAGCAGTAATTGTTCTAAGCTCTATGCATTCAGATGTATTCCATCACTGTCAGGATGTATGTACTGACCCTACCCTCCCTGCTGGAGCACATGATCTGTAGGAATTTGCCTGCAGAGCTGAAGTTCCTCTGTCTCCATTCCTGAAGGCTGTTCCGACAGCTCAGAGGGCGCTTGGTGGGAGAGTAACAAAACGACCTTAATACCTTTGGAAACAGAACTACCTTGTTTAACTCAATAACACTGAGAGGAAACTGTTTTCCCTTCCTAAAAATGTCTCCTCTCCTCCTGGAGGAAGGGATGAGGTTTCCATTTATCAGAGCAGTGGAGATCAACAGGAAAATGTTACCGAGTTCCTGCGGCGCTTTTAATAGAATAAGGAGGCAGTGCCCTTCAGCTGTTCCTTAGCCAAACAAAATGTTTGGTGAGCCTTGCTAATCTATCCTGGCAGGACCAGAGCCACCTAACAGCAGGAAATGTCACCATGGCCAACTGCTAAAATAATACTATAATTGTGTAATTTGTATTCCTGCGGGAGAATCTGGCCACATGCTCCAGCAGCTCAGATCCCCCGTGTGCTGGGCTGATCCCTCAGTCTGGGCAGCAGAAAAGGGGGGAATTCTGCCCCTGTGCCCCTGAGCTCAGGTGAGACCCCACCTGCAGAGCTGCCCCGGCCCTGGGCCAGCAGCACAAGGACCAGGAGCTGTTGGAGAGAGCCCAGAGGAGGCCCCGGAGCTGCTCCAGGGCTGGAGCCCCTCTGCTCTGGAGCCAGGCTGGGAGAGCTGGGGGTGCTCACCTGGAGAGGAGAAGGCTCCAGGAAGAGCTCAGAGCCCCTGGCAGGGCCTGAAGGGGCTCCAGGAGAGCTGGAGAGGGACTGGGGACAAGGGATGGAGGGACAGGATGATATATATATATATGTATATAAACCCGTTGTACTGCTGGATCCCCACTGAACGTGACAATGTCACTGTGTATTTTTTCTCTCCAGCACACAAAGCTGAACCTCTGAGTTTTCAGGCTGCAGTATTTTCCCACATCTAAATCAATTTTGGACATGCCAAGCCTCCTGCTCCCACACTGTATCTTTACACTAAATATCCTACTCCCACATCTTGTCATTTTTAAAAACGGGAGCATGGCCCAACAGGTCCTGAAGGGCTTTTCCTCTCTTTACACAGAGCTTTTGATTTCTGGATCTGTTTGAAAGTGTCTGAGGGCTTTCAAGATAAAATGCAGTTGTCTCCTTTTCACTCCTCTCTGGTCGGCAGAGTCAATGCCTTTGTTTCCAGGCATAGCTGAAGTGCTGCCATTCCATTTGAAAATCCCATTAATCTCATGCATCCAATGATAGCATAAAAAAGTGGTACAATATATGGATGGTTTTCTACAGGCATCCCATTACTCAGTGAACACGCATGGCTCTGTGGGAACAGGGCTTTGGGGGGACTTCACAGGGAACTGGAGGGAAATTTCCCAGGCATAGGCCTGCCAGGATGTCCCTTTTTTTACTCCTAAATCATCTCCAGTTTACTGCAGGCACTCCTGGCAGGAAGATGGGACTGCTGACATGGTTTTGAGTCTTTATCCCCAGGTACAGAATCCCAGACTGGTTTAACTCAGGAGGGACTTAAAGCTCATCCCATTCCACTCCTGCCATGGGCAGGGACACCTTCCACTATCCCAGGCTGCTCCAAGCCCCATCCAACCTGGCCTTGGACACTGCCAGGGATCCAGGGGCAGCCACAGCTTTTCTGGGCACCCTGTGCCAGGGCCCCACCACCCTCCCAGGGAACAATTCCTTCCCAATATCCCAGCTAAAGCCACCCTCATTCAGTTTAAAGTCATTCCCTTTTGTCCTTTCACTCCATCCCCATGTATTTATTTATTTCCCTCCAAATTCTTCCCTTCACACAAATAGGAGGGCCTGATTCTTCACATTTTCACCCATTAGAAATTCAGCTGAATGGCCATGAGGAATATTTGTATTTCAGCAAGAACAGCTTTGAAATGGGAACAAATTTAACCACTACATTAAGTACTACATTTCTCTTAAAACATAGGAAGGTTTCTTTGTACCATGTGGCCCCCCCACATTGTTTTTTCCCCCCAGATAAATTGATGTTCCCCTTTCTGTGGGGATTTAACTCTCTTTGTCTTCAGCTTGTACAGTTTCTTAACTATATTAATCTCATATTTCCATCGGAAGAGATTTTTGAAAGTCTTTAAGCATATTTTGCACAGGTTGGAAGACTCAGTGAGCTGCCAGCTCACTCTTCTTACTCCTCAGATTTGTAATTCCCCAAAGATAAAGCAGCATTAGGAACAGTCCCCAGTTTTCTCTGGAAAGTAATTTCTGATTTCCATATTAATCAAAAATAGCTTTACCTTCGTCCTGCCCTAATCCTAGGAACAACACAGGAAGAAGATTACATTCTGTAGATGTCAGAAAAGCAATTAAAATTTGCACAGAGGAATCGAAGGAGGAAGGAATCTCACCTCTTTATTTTGTGAGCTGAGCAGGGAAAGACCCTGACCTCAAACTGTTTGTTTCTTATTGGCTCCTTTTCTTTTGAAGTGTCTGCTAGAATCGTCTTTAATATTGCAAGATTAAAATACTGGGCTTTCAGTAGACTGAGAGGGTTATAATGATGAGAAGAGACATTTAAGGAGGGTGAGGATTGGCTGTGAAGAGGCTGGAATTTGCAGTTGGAGAGGTGAGTGACTATTAATAGCTCTGTCTGCGGAGACGGATATTCCTTGATCCTCACAGACCCGAGTGCATGTCCCTGGGGAGAGCCTGCAGCTCCCAGGCTGGAATAAAGGAGGCCAGGAGAGAGGGGGCAGGTGAGAAAGTGCCTGCCATGCTGGGTGGCAAAGGTTCTGCTGTAGAAGTGTGGAAGTGCAGGAATTTGGGAGGTGTGGGAGTGGTCTGAGAAGCAAAATCTGTCATAGCTGACAGGAGGATGGGGAGAGGAACAGGGAGAAATGTGGTGGGGGTGGCTTTTTGGCTTTGAACTTGGTGACCTGTCACATGTCACCTGTTTGGGTTTAGCCAGGGTATGCTGTGGGTGGAGCAGGGGGTGGGAAGGGGGGTGGGATGTTTGCCTTGGCTCTTTGGGATGGGGTCCTACCAGATACAAGTTTAGGTGTAGGGGAGAAGAGAAAGNTGGGATGGAATGGAATGGAATGGAATGGAATGGAATGGAATGGAATGGAATGGAATGGAATGGAATGGAATGGAATGGAATGGAATGGAATGGAATGGAAGTCTGCAGAAGCCCTGTGGAAGCTGTCCATGTGGAAAGGGCAAAGGAACACATAAGTAGATGCTGCTGGGGTATGGACTCTGCATGTAGGATGGATTTCCAGGATCGTGCTGCTGCTCTTGCCTTTGAGGAGAGAGGACTTTTCCAGAACTGTTCTCCTAAACATCTTTTATTCTCCAGTTTTTCAGGTTCCTGCAGGGCAGACACTGAAGCTGCAGATATCAATTTATACTGACTGAACCTTTGAACCTAACCCAGTTTGCAGCTGGACTGATTGTTATAGATCCCTTCCAACTGAACAATTCCATTCTAATCTCTTCTATTCCTTCCATTCCATTCTTTCCTTTTAGTGAGCACATCTAAGTGTTCTCTGGAATGTGTGACATCATACCCACAATAATTCTCTTCCTGAAAGACTCCTGCTGTTAAATAGACCCATTCTGGAAATTCCATTCCTCCACTTGGCTGATAACCCTGGACCAGTCCAAGGCACTGTGATCAAACCCCTGTTTTGGGTCCCAGAGGCCTTCTTTTGTATTTATTGCAATAAATTTCTCCAGCAACTCCATGTGACTGATGACAGTTCACTGAACTTTTTTCTCCTGCTTTCCCCATGCACTACAACTCACAAGAATATGATCATGGAATGACTTTAATCAGATGGGATATTGCAAAAAAATTGCTCTCTCTGAGGGTGGTGAGCCTTGGCACAGGTGCCCAGAGAAGCTGTGGCTGCCCCTGGATCCCTGGAAGTGCCCAAGGCCAGGCTGGATGGGGCTTGGAGCAAGCTGGGATAGTGGAATGTGTCCCTGCCTTTGGCTGGGGATTGAAATGAGATATTGTTCAAGGTCCCTTCCAACTCAAACCAGTCGGGAATTTTATACAAAATATTCTGCTATAAAACCTTGCTTCCTATTTTATGGCATTAAAAGCATTTTTAGTTGTGACTTACAGCCTGTGAGAGCCCTTTATAAAGCTATTTTGGATTAAAACTCTTGAGGTATTTGCATGTTAGTTTGTTTTTGATAGGGAGAAAAACCTGCTGCAAAAAAAGATGGTTGTCTTCATGCATTTTTAAAACTTACTCAACCAGAGCTGTGGCAATGACAAACTGGCCTCAGGTCATTTCTTCTCCTTGACATTTGCAAGTCAGATACATTTTCCAAGCTGTGGCTGCCCCTGGATCCCTGGAAGTGTCCAAGGCCAGGTCAGACAGGGCTTGGAGCAGCCTGAGCTAGTGGAAGGTGTCCCTGCCCACTCCAGGGGGTTGGAATTGCATGAGCTTTAATGTCCCTTCCAACCCAAGCCATCTGTGGTTCTGTGATACTTTAATATGCATTTTCTGAAATGCTTCCAACATAAATTTAGAGAATTCCAGACTTCTAATAGAGTTCTCATTATTTTGTTTTACTGGAAATCAAATGCTAAAAGTGAGTCTTTCAGTGCTGGTTACATGTCTGAATTTCTTTGCTGTTGGTCCTTTAGATTTTGAAAAGGACTGGGGCAGAAAGCCCAGTTCTTGATGGCAGTGCTGGGGCACTGCTTGACTTCAGCTGAATTTTGGATCTCAGGTCTCATTTTACTTTATTTAAGGACAACAGCTTAGATTTGAGCCATGGATGACCTGGGGAAATGGGGTGAATGCTACCCGTTAGAATTCCACCTAGGAAATGAAGCTGATGTTCAGTCGTGGTTTCCCTCAATTTATTGTGGTGAGGAGATCCTGCCAGACAGTCACTGGGATAAATTAATTGTAATGCATTGATTTTGTCCTGGAAATCTGCAGAAGCTCATTAGCACTGAACAGGAGCACTGCCTGACCAGCTGCCTGGTGGGTATTTGACCGAAATAAGTCATTTTCTGCCACCAAGGACACCCGAGATGTCACCGTGCACTGAGGTGACATCAAACCGTGTGTAACCCACTTGATGTTTGCCAGGAGTCCTGGAACTGGCACTTGCTCGTGTTTAAAAGAAGCAGCAAAACCTTTAGGATTGTTTCCATTTCCAGTCAGTCTGTTAAAACCAGATTCCTGGAGCAAATTGCTAACTTCTTTAGGCCGTGGAAAAACTTCCTCAGAGCCTCCTTTGCCATCACAGGCAGGGACATCTTCCACTATCCCAGGCTGCTCCAAACCCTGTCCAACCTGGCCTTGGACACTGCCAGGGATCCAGGGGCAGCCACAGCTTCTCCAGGCAATGTATGCAAAGTGTGAATCCATAAAGAGCTTAGAGAAGAGGAATTGTCTCAGGGTTTTATAGAGCTGAAGATTTAGAGTAATTTAAATGCATTCTTCACATAGAGCTTTTAAAATAACCCATACAATAAAATAGTTGCTGTTTCTGCTTGCCCTGCTTGGAAGTAGACCAGGACTTTGTGGATGACAGGAGGTCTCCGATGTGCTGAGATGGAGTGGGAGGCACAAATCCAGGCAGAGGAGGATTTCAGGGGATCTGTAGGGGAGAGCAGCACTACTGCCTACAGAAGCACTGGTGAGGGCCTGTGTGCTGCCAGTCATGTTGTGCCAGGATAAATACAAACTTGATTTATTTTACCTATTTCAGTTATTTTTAAATGTAGCCACAACCTCAGCCGATCCTTTATTTACCAACTGTTCCCGTTAACATTTTTAGGCAGAAGACAAAAACTGCCAGGAGTTTTGGCTCTGTAGAGAACACAGGTTGCCCAGAGAAGCTGTGGCTGCCCCTGGATCCCTGGAAGTGTCCAAGGCCAGGTTGGACAGGGCTTGGAGAAACCTGGAATAGTGGAAGGTGTCCCTGCCCATGGCAGCGGGGGGAACTGGATGAGCTTTAATGTCCCCTTCCAACCATTCCATAATTTTCTCCATAATCCATACTTCTGTGTATATTTTACTATTTTTCAGTTTCAAGTGCCTCAAATGATACTTTATGAAGTATAATTGATGCCATGAATTAATGGCAGTTTTATATTGTTGGTTTTTTTGTTAACAATTTTTAAATCCATCTGTGAGATTCCCCTGGATGCCTCTTCCCTCTCCTGATCTGCGCTCCTCAATTAAATCATCCCTCAGGTTCTGCTGGTAAAACTGAAGCCTGCTGATATTCCAAGTCCCAAACCATAATTAGTCATCTACCCTTTTTTAAGCCGATTTTTCAACCCAGCACCCCCAGTACAGGAGGGGGCTGATGTGAACCCTCTGATTTTATTTTGCCGTGCCTTTCACTCCTCTTAACTTCTGAGCTTTTCTCTTTTTCCCTCTCCCTTTTCCATCCCAGTCCATTACTCTAATTTGCTGTTCCTGGAGGGAACTGCTGATCCTTTTTGCTGTTTCCCAGCCACGCTGGATGTGTTATTTTTAAGGCAGCCTCACTACCTGCAGTACGATGACTCATTTGGGATTTGCCAGGTCCCCGCGTTTCTGCCGAGAAGTCGGCTCCCGGATTGAATTCCTGCGAGGATTGTCAGGAGCACAGCATAGAATCCCCAAATCCGTGGAGGATGTTAAAGTCACAACTATCCCCTAAACACGACCCAACACTGCCCTTCTAAAATGAGGGGGCAGAGAGTGCCCCAAGGACCTTTAATTAATTCCCCCCATCCCTGGAAGTCTCCAAGGCCAGTTTGGATGGAGCTTTGAGCAACCTGTTTTTTTAAATCCCTCCAGGGATGGGGACTCCACCGCTTCTCTGGGGAGCCTGGACAATCCTTTCCATTAAGAAATTTTCAATCCTCCTCCCTCGCTCTCCATCTGCCATCCATCCTGAGAGTCGCAGGGGTCTCCCAGTTATCCGTGTGAAATAATTGCCCTGCACAAATCTTGGGTTTTTTTTTTAAACAAGCCTGCCTGCTTCCCTGTGTCAAAACCAAGTAAAAGAGGGGCTGCCACTAATTTATCACTTTTTACCTGCCTGAGCAACCAGGAAGATGCACCTCAACCATAAAATGTAATTTACTTAATTAGTAATTGCTTTGCTGAGTTGGACCGGTGTAGAAATCCTTGTTTTAAAGCAAGCAAATGAAAACTGTGCTAAAACATCCCAGGCTGTCACCCCTCAGCTGTGGGGTTTATTATGTTTGGAGTTTCTTCTAGGCTTTTTTTTGGGAATAAAATATTTACAGGATAGAGGGAAGGGATTTCTATTTGCTTTTTTGTATTTATTTTTTTTTCCCAAGCATTCTGAAGAGATGCTCTACCAGAACACCTGGTGCAAAAATATAACTCTAATTCAAGTATTCCCAGAAATTAGTTTGGTTTGGTTTGGTTTTTTTTTAGGAGAGGGATTATAGGACATGAACATGATTAATAACACTTGTTTAGGGGTTGAAAAATTCAGTTTATGAACCAGAAGTAGTAAATGCGCCATGGCCCCTTGATTCCAGTGCTGTTCTTCCTCTCTGGATTTTGGGGAGTCGGGCAGGAGCTGGTGGGGTTCTCAGGGGTCTGGTGTAACAGTCAGGAAATCTCATCCCAGCTTTTGGCTGGAAAATCAGTAACAAAAACCTTGAGAAAAGGGATCTTTGTGGGATCGCTGTATCCCTGCTGCCTTTCTGACAGAACCTTTGCACTTTCAAGCTGGTGAAATCAGATTTTATTTCCACCAGAGCCGTTTTTTAAACAGCACTGTGGAGTTTTGCCAGTTCAAATATTAGGGATTCTCAGCTTCCCCCAAGCACAATTTGAATCCGATCTCCTGGCCCAAATATATGTGAGAGACCCATTAAGCCTTTTAACACCCAAAACCTGCTTTTGTTAATATTCTCTGTGTGCTCCATCTGCTGCTGTGTTTGTCCATAGCCAATGGATTTGAGAGCGATTCGCTTCTCTGGTCTGAGGCCAAAATGTCCAAAATACCATATGGACATTTGAAAGTTAATGAGCATTTAAAAATTTCAATATCTAAGGCTGTTGTGATCCCCAAACCTGAGTCTTCCTTGTGTTTGGCCTCTTCTTGTAACCCTAAATATTTTATCACTTTGAATTTTTAGCTTTGCAAATGAAAATCGCTACATTCATACTTCGAAACTGGCCCTTTGGGGCAGTAATTTGATTTGTAACATTGCTTTGACTGTTCTGGAGCTGCCTATTACTAAAATGAGCTGCAATAGGAAATTTGGTGTCCCCAGAGATGTTGTTTAAGGGTATGAATCAAGGATGAAATCAGGAGGATGCTGCCAGCGCCAGAGGACAAAGCGGAGTGTAAAAGGCAAAGATGGGAGGTAGGACAATGTTTGTGCCAGAGAGACTTCATTAGTCGTTTAATTGATGGATTATTGATTAATTGATTAATTACCAGGCAGTTTCTGTTGTGTTAATCGTTGATCATGCTCAGGGCAGTGCTGGGCACCTTGGCTTTGGCCACACACCTGGAATATGATTTTTTAAGGCAGTTCCAAACCTGGCAAATTCAATTCAAGCATTTTGAATAAGAAAAACTAAAAGCAAGGCACTTTTTTAAATCCAAACCATTCCAGGACTCTATTTTGTACCCAGTTGTTGCAAACACCAATTTGGCAGAAAAAAGAAATTATGATAGACAGAAAAGAGGGCCAAATTCCCAGTTCTAGGATCTGGGAAGGCATCAGGAATGCAGACTGGAGCAGTTGCCTGTCCTTAGCTGGAAGCACAGAGGTTTTGCATGGACCACACTCTGTGACAGAGCAGGAATTGCAGCTGGAGCGAAAAACTGGGGCTTGAACTGATTCTCTTTTTAGCTCCTGGCTTGAGAGCGGAGCTGAAAAGATGGATTGAAAATTAGCCAGATGAACAAGTGCATTTTGGACATGACAAAGGGCTGTTTTCTGAGCAGTTATTGTAAATATCTTGCTGTAACCTATAACCTGAGGGCATGGAGAGCATGAAGTCCTGCCTGCATTTCCAGTCCCAACTCCTCCAGAAAGAGCCTTCACACACCTCCAGAGCTGCCATAAAAACTCTGCCAGAGCAGACCAGGAGCATCCAGGTGAGGCTCTCCTCACCCTCCACAAATTCAGGGAAATGGTAAATGCATGACTGAAAAGCAAATGAAGGCGTTCCTGGGAGTGTCCAAGGCAAGGCTGGATGGGGCTTGGAGCACCCTTGAGATAGTGGAAAGTGTCCCTGCCCGTGGCAGGGGGTGGCACTGGATGAGCTTTAAGGTCCCTCCCAACCTAAGCCATCCTGGGATTCTAATACTACATGGTCTGTTTCAAGATGAGCACTCTTCTGCCATCTTAATTTATTTTAAATCTTTCCTGCTAAATATTTCCCTGGGGAACATTATTGGATAAGGTTGAGCCACAATTGAGTATTTAAGAAAAACTGCAAAGGAGCTTCTTTATCGCAGGCTTCCACTTTCTGTGGAGCAACAAACCCTTATATTTTATCAGGAGGGGCTGTTCATATCCTACTTTGGATTCTTCAAACACAGAAAGAGGCAAATCATTGCAAGGAGAATCAATACTGCACAACTTAAAGCCTTTTCCAGAACTTCTTTCCCACAGAGCCTTGTCTGAACACAGGAGAGGATATGACACATGTCTGTGGCCCAGAAGTGATATTGATTGACAGTCTGACAAGTTCTGTCACTCTGGTTTATTTATAGTGTGTGCACTAAGCAATCAACAATCTCTCTAATATTTTTGGACAGTTGCTCCTAGTTTTCAGGATGAGTTTTGCTCATCCAAATGCATCCCGTACCCAGACAGCTGCAGTAAGGCCTGGGAGGTTTGTTTGGGATGTGGGTGGGAAGTAAAACTGAGGTTGAATTGAAATAAGAATGGAACAGTCTTTTTGTCCAACAGCTTCCAACTGTACTGAACCTTAAAAACAGGTCTGAAAGCAAGTTTANACCTTAAAAAAAGGTCTGAAAGCAAGTTTAGTGTGAGCAAGAGAAAATCAGGGCAATGTGTGTCCAAAACAGTGTTTCTGTCACTTTCTTAATATCTTTTTGGGCTCATAAATTCTCCTAATTCCTGGCACGATGAAGGAAACAGCTTCCAGCTGACGTATGGCATCGCACAACCACAAAGTCCCATGGAGGAGCTCAGAGTTCTGTGCAAAATCATCGCTTTCCCCGCCAGATTCCCAAGCAGCCAGGATTCTGCAGCTCCTCAGGGCAGGGAGGCCCCCCATCCATTCCCTTGTCTTTGACCTCCAGCTGGGAAAAGCTCCTCCAGGCAGGCAGGACCCCATTGTGTCAACACTGTGACCCTGTGGAATGGAGACAAACAGGCAGTGCCACATGTCCAAGCTGTCCTGCCAGGGACTGGGGGGTTTCTCTCCATCACCCCGTGCCAGAGGCCCCTGTGCCACTCCCAGCACTGTCAGCCATGCTTTCTTAGCAGTCTGTGCAATATAAAGGAAATGGGCATCAAAACAACATATTTCCTGCCAGATTCCTGTGGGTTTTGTTGGGATTTTGGGTTGGTTTCTCTGTGAGGTTGCAGTGGCATGGTTGTGTTATGGGTGATGCCCGTGGAGCTCCCGTCCTTGGGCTCCAAGCATCCTGAATGTGAAATGTGGATGTAAAGTGTGGATAACGCATAGGGAAAATTCCTTAAGGAGTGTGTGTGCTTTCAGACAAATGGAATTCACCACCCTCTGGATCAAGCTGTGATCCTGGGGAGGGAGAAGAAGGAGACAGAAGGAGGCACAGATATCTTCTTACCAGAGAGGACCCTCATCCTCTTCTCTGCAAGTCCAGGGCTGCTGCCCCCTGTGTAATGTCTTCACAATCCTGGGAATGTGAAATGATGGGATATTGGGAAGGAATTCCCCCCTGTGAGGGTGGGGAGGCCCTGGCACAGGGTGCCCAGAGAAGCTGTGGCCGCCCCTGGATCCCTGGCAGTGTCCAAGTTGGAGCAGCCTGGGACAGTGGAAGGTTGGTTTTGCATGGCTCTGGGTAATGAGCAGGAAATAGTTGCTGTTTATTTAAAGGGAAGGACCCTTCGGGGGAAAAAAGAATCAACTGTAAAAGGTCTCCAGGAGTGAGATTGTCAAATGCGAGAGCAAATCTTTTTTTAAAGCTGTTGCTGTGTCTGGCGCATCTACATTCATTTGACTGCTCCACTCTTGGGCTGATGAGGCTTGAAACAGTAATAAGGGGGTGGCATTTTTTCATGGGAACAAATGTATTTATTATCCTCAGAGCCTTCAGAAATGCTGGATTCTCAACCATCCATTAACTTGCTCTTCAGAACAGTCCCACCCTTGCTTTCAGCTTTTCCTCTATTTTTACATCCATTTAGCATGAGTGGGCTGGAATGGCTTCATGGCAAGGTAGCGAGTGAGTGATGGGGTGGCTGTGGTTATGTGGGATGATCAGTGGGAAATGAAACCTGCTCCAGCCCCTGGGCTCCTGCAGCAGCCAGGTGCATTCACCTGGCTGCTTGTCCAAGGAGAGGCATCGGGAGAGGTTTGGGTAGAACTTGCCGTGGAAATGTGTCCCATCACACAAATGGATCTGTGTGATGAGGGAAGAAAAGAAAGGTTATCCCATCCTTCCTGCCCTGAGCTGGCAGAGCAGGATTCACCCAGAGATGGTTTAAACTGAGCAGGGAAGGTCTGGCAATGCCCTGTGTAAGGAGCTGCTCAGAGGTCACCTCCCTAAATCCCATGTGCTGAGGGATATTCCCTGGGGACAGGTCCCCAAAAGGCAGCAGGAGATGCACAGCCTAAGCCCTGAGCTCTGCAGCTGTGTGAGGAGCCAGGCAGGCTGGGAAGATCCTTCTGGAATGAGATTGGCACATGCCACGGGAGAGCAAGCTTTGATGGCACCCCTGCTGCAAGTCCTTTCGGAAATGCTGGAGCTCTTCGTCTCTGGAGGCTGGTTTCCGATGCAGGATGAGCTCCCAGATGTCCTTCTCAGCACTGTTCCCTGTGTCCCCTCTCCATCCCATCTCCAGGCACATTCTTTCCGGTGTCACTGCTCCCAGCAATCAACGTTCAAGGACCTTTGCTGCAAGTCTGGCTGGTGGAGGCTTTGGTGGAGCTGTGCCAGGGAGCCTACACGGTGTCTGCTCTCTCATTTCTCACTTCTGGGTAATTCCTCAAGTACCAAATCTGCACATTCATTTCCCAACATGAGATTTTCTGCAGGAATAAATTCCCAATCGCTCGAAAGGGAATGGATTTACAGCTGCTTGTAGTTGGAGGCATGAAGTTTCTCACGTTTTTGTCCTGAGAAGGTGCTTGTAAATCCTATTTTTGAAGAGTTTCTGAGGGCTGGGCAATAAAGAATGAGAAATGCTGGATGGGCTTAAAATAGAACATGAAAGTGTTTTGCTGGGGAAAATGCTTTGGCTCCATCTGGCTGACCCGAGGAGGTGATCATACAGCGGAAATGTTCCTGGGGCTGCTGCAGCTTCAGAGCTGTCACTCAGCAGAAACAAAGGGGTGGACAGTGGTTATCGGGGTTTAGAGGGAGGATTGGTGACACAGAATCACAGAATCAGGTTGGAAAAGCCCTCCAAGACCTCTGAGTCCGACCATTTCCCCAGAAGTGCCAAAGCCACCACTGGTCCCTGAGCACCACATCCACACGGCTTCGGGCATGGGGACTCACCTCTGCCCTGGGTGATAATGAAAATATTTAAGTATGGAAATAATAAAAATATTTACCCACCTCGGAGCAATGAATGCCACAAGAGGGGCAGTTCTGTGTGGCTGCCTGGCTTTTCCTTCCAGGGAATGTTGGTGGTTAATGAGCTCTCAATTGCAGCAAGCGTGGAGCTGGAGTCCTTGGGAGTTCAAGGAGTTGAAGTGTGGTTTTATAGTGCTTTGTCCTGCCCTTAGATAAAGGACTTTATCATCTGTCCCTGTAAAAATCCTTGTGACAGGGCCACTTTCAGGAGTCTGTACAGCTCGAGACTCACAAAGAAAAAGAATGAAGGAGAATATTTTGTCTTGTAAATTAACGTCAGCTGCTTGTAGCAATTAAGGCCTTGATCAGATAATGGTCAATGAAACTGCTCTCGAAAAAGTGAAATGGCACGTTCTGGAATTCAGTGTTGTAAGTGACAATTCCCAGTGGGTGGGAGGCTGAGACATGGACCATAGCACGGACTCTGTAGCCAAGGAGAAGCAAATTCTCTTTCAGGAATTTCAAGAGAACCTTCACAGCCTTAGCACTTGTGTAAGGTCATTGTTTGGGCGTTATTTAGATGATTTGGATACAGAAACATTTAAAATACATGAAAAATTAAAGATGGCTTTTAAATACCTACTTGGTGCAGGGGTTTGTGCGTTTTGCTTTGCACAGTTATTGTGTGGTGATTTTTAAAGCAGCTCAGTCAGTGCTTCCCAGAGCTGGAGTGCTGTGTGTTTTCCTTGGGGAGGAGATTAAATGAACACTGCCTTTCTTACTCCTATTGATTGTGGAGATGATATTAAATTAAAATAAGCCACAAAACAACTTTGGGTTTCTTCTATGAGGAATCTAATAAATTTTGTTCAATATTTTTCATCTCATTTTCTTTCCTTCTCCACCACTGAAGCGCCTCAAGCCCAGCAGAGACAGAGAGTTCTGTCGTGTGTAGATTCATAGAAAGTAAAGGATATTTTCTTCCTGTTCCTGACATTTTCATGTCAGGTGTTTTTGAGCCTCTTGCTGTTATTTTTCATTCAAGGTGGTGAGGCAGGACAGAAGTGACAGGAGGGGAGCAGTGTCAGCAGGAGGAACAGGAATTTACAGGAGGTCTCTTGGGTTTTCCAGGGGGAAAATCAGAGCGGGGTGCCGGATGCTTTGGTGTTGTCACCTCCCCTGAGATCATTCCTGGTTGTTGGATCCAGACTTGGTTTTGTACCCAAGGGAATGTGAGGCATGGGGACCATCATGGGGGACCATGGCTTCTGCTTCCATGTGAGAGCTGATTTGGGATTATTTGTGGGATGAAGAAGAGCTACCAAACAAATCCTAAAGGCTCAAAACCAATAAGATATAAAAATTACAGGATTATGGGATAGTTTAGATCTGAAGGGACCTTTTAAAGACCATCCAGTTCCACCTCCTGCCACAGGCAGGGACACCTTCCACTATCCCAGGCTGCTCCAAACCCCATCCACCCTGGCCTTAGACACTGCCAGGGATCCAGGGGCAGCCACAGCTTCTCCGGGCAACGTGTGCCAATGTTTTATCACCCTCCTTGTAAGAAATGTCTTCCTCATACCTAATCTAAATCAACCCTCCTTCAGTTTGAAACCTTTCCCTTTGTCCAATCACAACAGGCCCTGCTAAATAAAAAATGTCTCATGTATTTTTAAACCTGCTGGATTTTGAGCGCTGGGAATTTGCAGGCATGTTTCTTCTGGCACAAATTGCCCCAGATTCTGCTACTTTCATATTTTTCACTATGTCCACAAAAAGGAGCAAACCACATTAATTTTCCTGTACCTTTCCCATCTCTGCTTTGCCTTAAAATAGAAAGGACAAGTTTTCTTGCTGGAGGTCAGCACTTATCAAAGTTTATGAGATCAGAGTGGAAGATGGTGCAGAGCGGGGCTTCTTTTTGCATCCAAAGCTATTAAAGCTTCCTTGATAGAAATCATATTTGTTTGAGCCGAAACGAGTCCAAACCCAGCCATAACTTACCTTGAGAACAACAAAAGATACACACGGGAGGGAAGAGTCCTGCCAAGCAGAAAATAACCCAAAAAAAGGGGAGAAGGTCCAGTTGAGTCTTCAGCCCTGGAGGGTTTTAAATTAGGTGTGGATGTGGCACTTGGGGACACAGGTTAGTGGTGGCCTTGGCTGTGCTGGGGGGTGCAGTTGGACCTGATGGTCCTGAAGATCTTTTCCAAGTGAAACAATTCCGGGATTCTATAAATTCACAGTTGCCTCCATCTGCCTGAAATAAATCCTTCAATATTTGGATGGGTGGAAAATCTTACCCAAAGCCACACTTTTCCTGTGGTTTGACTTATTTCAGGCTCTTTTTTTTTTTTTTTTATGTATAACCCCGATGTTGCAAATTTTGGCCTGAATAAAGGAGTTTTTTTCCTGAATTTGACAGTGGGTGAGAGCTTGTGGCACCTCAGAGGGCACAGGTGAAACATTTGTGACCCCACAGGATTGTGTTTGTCATGGCTGGTGACTAAGGACTGTTAATTAAGGATTATTACTAAAGACTGCAGCGGTCTGTGGAATTCAGGCCTTATTTGGGGGGATTTTCCAGCAGGAAAGGCCAGAAGAACCCCTTGGAGCCCCAAGAGACTCATCTAGATCCCTTGCAAATGAGTAAGGGACTTCCCAACACCATGGCACACACAGCCATCATCATCTGTGCCCATGGCAGGGGGCTGGAATTAGGATGATCTCTGAGGTCCCTTCCAGCCCCAGCCAGTCTGGGATTCCACTGAACCATGTGCCAAGAGGGTAAAACCCCATGGAGAAACACAGGTGGGAGAATTTTAGGGAAAATACACTCCAAGAAGTGAGCTGGAGTTGGTTTAGCAGCCCTGGCCAGATTGTCAGGAAGAAATGGGAAGAGTGTGGAGCAATGAATGTCCTGGAAAAGACACGGTTATCTTCTAATGAACTGCAGAGAAGGGATATTTCTGATTTAAGATCCTCGTCATTAATGCTCTGCTTGCAATCACTGGATCTGCAAATAACTTTCTAAGGAGCTTCTTGATTGCTGAAAGGCCTTAGATATTCCTGGGTACGATGACAACAGAGTTCTGTGTAGCCTAAAAAAAAAAATCTGTTAAACTGCTGCTTATCCAACATTAACTACAGCAATTTTTAATTAACCTGATTTAGAAGCCAAATATATCACTGATGAAAATGAGAGGGTAGAACATCCAGTCATTTATTCCAGTACAGTGGTCATGATTGTTGAATTAGATTTATTCAAATGAACCTCAACATTTTGCCACAGAAGTCAGTGATGCCAGGGTTTGGGAGCAGTGGGATCTGGGGCATGGGAGGGAGAACTGTGCTGTGGCTCTTTTGGTGCTCAGAAGAGGGAAGTAGGGACCCACGATTGCTTTTATTTAATAAAATAAAATATTAAAAAAGATGGGTGTAAATCCACTGCTAATTACCTCCTTCCAGCATTTGCTGGCAGCCAACAGCCAGTATCACTGGGGCTTGGCATGGAAACACTCTCCAAGGGTCATTCCATTGGCTCTGCTCTGGGATGATGGCCAAGGGGACACACAGATAAACCCAGTGGTGACACACAGCAAAGCCAAATTGTCCACCAGCAAAGCAGGATTAATGTGTCCCGTTCACTCTGCCGGGGGCATTTACTCAGCAGCACCTAAGAAGGATGGAGTTATTGGGGTGTTGCTCTTTTCAGTAGGGAAAACTTCCAGAAAATTGAAGGAAATGAAAAGCAAAATGGTGATCAGTGACAGGACCCCAGGGAACAGCTGGAGCTGTGCCAGGGCAGGTTTAGGTTGGATATCAGGAATAGATTCCTCCCCCAGAGGGTGCTGGCACTGCCCAGGCTCCCCAGGGAATGGGCACAGCCCCAAGGCTGCCAGAGCTCCAGGAGCCTTTGGACAGCACTGCCAGGGATGCCCAGGGTGGGATTGTTGGGGGGTCTGTGCAGGGACAGGAGTTGGATTGGATGATTCTTGGGGTCCCTTCCAGGTCAGGACATTGTGTGATTCTATGGAAAAGGAGCAGACCCAGGTACAGAGGTTGTGTCTGTGGTCTTCACAGAGGACAAGAATTTCCAATGAAGCAGGAGTTGGATGCTGGACACCTGCATTGTGTGGGTGCACACAGGCTCTGGGCTGTGCCATTATTCCAGCCCCCCCCTTCCATCACACAGAAATTCCCCTGAACTCCCTGTGACCTCTGTGAGTGAGGCTGATGCAAACTGAAGGTGCTCTGCAACCTTCCCCAAAGTGCCCCTTAAAAACGCTGCCTGGCTCCAAAGGTTCCAAGCATGTTCCTTCCAGGTGGCCTGGCAGGTAATCAGGGCCCTCCTGGGAATGGCACTCGTGCAGCCATGGGTGAATACAAGGCTGGCATGTTTTCCTGCAGGATCCCTGCCTTCCCTTCAGCAAGAAACTCTGCTTAATGGAAGTGCTGAGCTCTCCAATGTGCTGCCAACACAGCCCAGGAAAACCTTTCCAATACCACTGTGCAGGTGGGGTTTTGTACCTGAATTCCATGTTCAGGGAGTGGATTTTTCCAGCAGTTTTCCCCAAAGTGAGACACCTGCATTCTGCATTCTGGTCCTTGTTTCCTACAGGAAAAAAGGTGAAATTCTGATGATGTCACATGGAAATCTGTGGAGCACATTCATGGTCCCTCCTATTCCCAGAGAATCCACCTGTGTTTTCCCTCGGTGGCCTCTGTGCTCACAGGGTTTGGATTGCTTTTCAGGGGTGCCGTCCTTGCTTGATCGATCAAATCCTAATTCCTGTTTTTCTCTCCCTCCAGGTTATCCAACAGGCTATCCCACCGCTGCCCCAGCCTACAATCCCAACATGTATCCAACCAGCAGCCCCGGCTACGCCCCAGGTAAAAATCCTGAGAAAACCCTGAGAACATGCCTTGCTCATCCATTTCCCGGCACACACTGGAGATGAAAAATAATATCTCACCCTTTGATTCCACTTTTGGTTGCTTGAGGTGTTTATTCTGAATGGTTTTGCCTCAGAAGAGCTGCAAGATTTTAACCTTTCCAAATGAAGCTCATTTTGAGCTCAACGTGCAGCAGGAAGAGCTGCTTGCATAAGGAACACAAAGCTGGACTTTGTGCCAGTCTTGCTAAACCCTCTCTCCCCTTAATTGCCAAGTTTTCGGTCTCCCAGTTGTCATAAAATCAGTGGATCCCCAGGCTCGGGCACTTTCCAAGGCTGATGAAACAGGAATGAGGGGTTTGTTGCCAAAATCTTTTGGTTTTGTCTTCTCCACATCACAGTTTACACAAATTCCATAAAACTGTTTATTGTGGATGATTCTGGAAGGGATCTGTTGTGTTTTGTTTGGGTTTATGTGCTTTTAATAAGGTCTTTAGCTGCATTTCTTCCCATTAAAGCCTTAACATGGAACATGAAACAATTTTTGTTCTCCTGGATTTGTGCTGGCCACCCTCAAATTCCCCTGAAGGATAAAACACTGGAGGAATTAAATTACAACAACTCCATAGAATAGGAAAAAGCCCATAAATTTATTAGTAGCTTGTCCTGCCAGAGGCTGGCAATGTCCTCCCTGCTCAGCCAGGAATGTAAATACTGCAGCATTCCAGTATTTTGGCCTGGATATTATAAAATGTCACTTGTCCCCAGTCGTGCAGGCAGCGGCTCCTCCACTGAGTGGGGAAATGGCCAAGGGAACACCCAAGTGAGAGGAAACCCCAAATCACTGCAGGACAGGGATTTTTGGGAGGGTCTGTATTGCTTCTTGTACACCTTAGACACCATGCTGATGGTGGGGGGAGTTTCCATGAGAAAACATATTGAGACAACCCTCAGAAAGAAATGTCCAAGGCCCGGTTGGACTGGGCTTGGAACAACCTGGGATAATGGAAGGTGTCCCTGCCCACGGCAGGGAGTGGAATGACATGAGCTTTAAGGTCCCCTCCAACCTGAACAGTCAGGAAAAGCAGGAGAGAGCAAGGAAACACAGGGATAACCCTAAAAATGGGCTTCTCCCAGGCAGGCAGCAGCAAAGCCTTGGACATCCCTTCTGGAGCCCCATTGTTCCAGCCTGTCCCCTCCACCCAGCCGAAGGGACACAGTGAGAGCTCAGCTGTCCATGTGTCCTGGTTTCTCCTCACTGCAAGCGGCCTTCAGAGGCTTCCTCTCAATTGTTCCATAGGAATAATCCCCCCAAACCTTGTTAGTCAGCAGCTTTTCCAAGATGTTGGTTGTTTCCTACCTTTGTCCCCATGGCTGTGGCTGTCCTCTCATGAAAAATGCTTTGATTTCTGCTCTATTTTATCACATACAATCCTTTGCAGAAGGCAGCTCTGCAGATTCATTAAGGGCTCGAGTTGCTGATTATTATTATTTTTTTTTAAGCTGTGCCAATTATTGTCTGTTGCTTTAGATTTGCAAGATGTGGTCAATCTTCTTCGTGCCAGTCAGCCTTTTGTTCATTCCCAATGCTCCCTTCTCAAGTGCAATCTTAATCTTTCCTGACTTGCTTTCCCTAAAAAAAAAAAAAATCTTCTGATCATTTTTGTCACCCCTCACCAGATCTTTTTGTTGCACATCTTAATGCTCAAGCCAGAGAGCTGCCACGGCAATTTGACATTTAAATTTCATTCTTCTGTTTCTCATCCTTAAAAAATGCTTTTAGTAATTTCCATCTTGGAAATCTCCTGATGTCCAGAAAACTGACAGGTTGTTTTGCATGGAGAACAAAAAAACCTTCCAATGGGAAACACAGCTAAGCACTAAGCTAGGGAAGAAATTATGAAGATTAAAATTCAGAAATGAAAATTGGAATGAAAATGCTGAAACTTTTATAGAGTTTCCTGTAAATCTTGAGGCCAAGTTGGAGAGACCTGGTTTAGGTAAAAGTGTCCCTGCCCAAGGAACTGGAATTGTCCTTAAGGTCCCTTCCAACCCAAACCATTCTGTGGTTCTGTTATAAACAATTTTTACAGCTCTTAAAATCAATACAATTTAATATCACAACAGGATATTAAACCATTTTAACCACTCTGGGAAGCAGGAGCAGGCTCTGCTGCTCAGGACCTCCCAGCACCAAACTCAGTGGTCCCTTCTGAATGGAAAGCAGACTTCCAGGAGAAAAAAAATAAGATTTTGAGAGCCAACTGATGGAAAAGAAGTGCTATAAAATCTCCCAGCAGTGGGGACATGTGACAGAGTGACAGCATCCTCAACTGTGTTAAATGGAATTGGGCTGAACTAATTCTGTGGTTCAGTGGCTGAGTTAAAACCTTCATCAGTACAGAGAGTGTTTCCTCAAATTGAAGGAGCTGCTGTCACACAGGAGGCTGGAAAAAACCTGGAGAGGAATATGTTCCTGGTGTCCTTCAAACACACGGGGAA
Organism: Cyanoderma ruficeps; assembly: GCA_008694505.1. Classification (NCBI taxonomy): domain Eukaryota; kingdom Metazoa; phylum Chordata; class Aves; order Passeriformes; family Timaliidae; genus Cyanoderma; species Cyanoderma ruficeps. Next base: position 769,437 of record VZDJ01000330.1, on the reverse strand, counting down.
TCAGCTTGGGGGTTAAAATCCTGGACTTCTGAAACAGCAGACTAATTCTAAATATGTTTTTAAGGGATTTTAGACATTGAATCTAAAAAAGAAAAAGATACTGCATGTTCCCAGCAGAATTACTGCTCCTGAACATCCCATCCATGGACAAGGTCCTGTTCCAAAGCTCCCAGGCTGGGAAGGAGGTGGTTCCTGCTGGCAGAAATCCCTCCATGTCACTAAAAAGCAGTCACAAACCAAGGATTCATCTGATTCTCCATATGGAGATTAACCAGGGAAAGGTGCCCCTCTTGCTCACCCTCAGCTTGATCACCCTCTCTGCTCCACCCTAAGGATGCTCCTGCTCACTCCCAGATGCCTCTTGCCTCAAACCTCATGAATTTTGCTGGATTCCATGCAAAGTCTTGGTGGGAGATCAACCCCTGAGCGAAGATAATTCCAGTTTTCAAATCCCAGCCGTTTTTGTCCCTGATGTTCTCCAAACACACCCTGATGCTTCACTGGAAATCAGCGATTGTCATGCTCTTCTCTTGACCTCATGGTTCTCAAAATCCTGGGATCCACGTGGGAAATTAAATGGTGTAGCGATCTGAGCTTTGTAACAGCATCAGAAGGAAAGAAGGAAAGAAACTTGGAGAAGTCTGGGGTCCCCTTGGTCCAGTCCTCCTGTGAGGAAAGGAAATAGTAACTGGATTTCTCTCTCTTGATTTCTTGATTTCTCCCTCTCCTAGTGCCAGATTTTGAGTGGATATTTGTGGTGTTTGAACCCAAAAGGTGTTAAATTATTCCCTAGATTATTCCAAAGGAACCCTACAAGCAAGGGCTTGAGTTGGACGGGATGTTCATTGTTGATCCCTCCCAACTGAGGATGTTCTGTGATTCCATCAATTCCTTTCCATTCCACTTCAAGTTCCTGACTTGTGTGATTTTCCTCCTGCATTTTCCCACAGCTTTTGGGGGGAGACACAGAAGGCAAAACACCAGCATTGCAAACTCATGCTTGCAATAAGTCTGGTGTTTTTAGAACACTGTTCTTAAAAAATCCCTCTTAAGCATGCAAAAATAAGCATCTAAAATCACTCTGCTGCAGAGACACAATTAAAAAAAAATAAAATTATGTATGTCTTCATTAAGCCTGGTGCATGTTCCCTCGCAGGCATTCTGTCTTCCTCGTGGTTGTTTTGTTTTAACTTCCTTCATTAAAGCCTCCCTTTTTATTTTCCTGAAAGTAGGACACACACTTTGCTCGTGGAGGCTGGCTGAGGCTGGAGCTGTGTTTATTAATAATGCAGGGCAGCAGTAATGGCTTTGCAGTAGTGCCCTTACAGAGCAGAACTAAAATCAGCCTCAGAAATTAGGGGGGTGTGTGGGAAAGTCATGGGACAGGATGGAGGCTCCGATCCCCCATTCCTGCTTCTGAATCCTGCCTGGAGGAAAGGCTGCTTTGCAGAAGGAAGTTGGAGCATCAGCAGTGCTCTGAGCCATCCTCTAGAGGTGCCCAGCGACTCCTTGGGGACACCAGTGGGTCCCCTAAGGGGTATCTTGGGATTTGGAGAGGTGAATATCCTGTAGTGCCTCAGGGCTTTCCAAGGATAAATGCTCCCATCGTTTTTAGGCACTCAGGCACCGGACTGCCTGGGGAATTAAGCTTATTGCAAACTTTGTTTAGGGCTGGAGGCTGCATCCATCACAAATGAGGTTGTCAGAGGGAAGCAAGATATCCTCCAATGGTTTGAAAGGGTTCATAGTTTTGTCTTTTCCACTTAAAATATGTCCTGAACATTCCCACCTCGTCTAAAGGTCCCGTCAGGAAAACAGAGCAGTCCCAGTGCTGCAGAGACCCACAGCTCACATTGTTTGCTCAGTTCCCACTGGTTGATTTGCCAGGGATTACACTGATAATGATTAGAAACTCTTTATTTTATTTATTTTTAGTTGAGAGGGTAAACCAAATTCAAGAGACTCTGGTTAGAGGTAACCCTTAAATGATATTAGAAAGTCATGGCTGGATTGTGATCCCCGTGAATTATTGCAAAGGACCAGGAGGTATTAATGTTCCTGGAAACCTCCTTGATCCACCTTCTGTGTTGTTTCAAATGATGGATTCTCCAAGGATCCGTGATTTAATAAAGAACATGCAGAGCTATGGCAATCTCCCAGCCATCTCCAACCCAAATTGCCTTGATTTTGTGGCAGGTTTAATGTGGAGAGGGAAAACCACAGAGGAAGCATTCGTGTAACGTTGGAATGAATTGTCTCATCAGTCTCAGAGATTAAAACCTCTGTGAAATCCAGAGGCAAAAATGAATCTGAATGTGAATAAAAGCCTAAGTGAAGGAATGTTTTTGTCACAGCGCTGGGAGTTGCTCTCTGGTGTGATGTTCCCGAGTGCAGCCTACCATGGAAAATAAAGCAAGGCAGCCTGGAAATCCTTAATAACTCCCAAACCTTTGGGAGAGGGCAAAGACTTGGAGCAGAAAATGATCAGTGCCTGAGTGGACGAGAAATGGGGCTTGAATCTCTGACTTCCCACAAACCTCCTGGTTTTCTGTTGAAGGAGGAGGAGGGAGGGGCAGGTTTCCACATCTCCAGCAGTGGAGCAGCATCCAGGTGCATCTCACACCCAGGAGTGTCTCCCACAGCTGCTGATGGCCAGTAAAGCAGTGGTGCAGGGTGTCCTCTATGCTCCCTATTCCTGTCTGAGTCCAGGAGAGTCTCAGGAGGGTTTGGTGAACCAGCACACCTGCAGCAGTGCTTCCCTGCACTCTTTGGGAAGTGGATTTCCATCCACCAGGATGTGTTGTGCTGCTGTGGCTGTGCCCAGTGCCAATTCCTCCTCAGCCTCCTCAATCCCTCATTCCTGACTTCCAGCCCTGTGACACTCCAGACGTACAGCTGTACCTTCAGAGAGGGTTAATCCAGAGTCTGAGCAGATGTGGAGGGCGTGAAACATCTTTGCTCAGCCTTGGGACTCCAGGAAGATTTCTAAGCCCTGACCAAGGTGTGAAGTCCCTTTCTGGGGCTCAGGACCTCAGGGGTAGGAACCTGGGGGGAAGGAGATTAGCAGGGTGATTCCAATGTGACAGAAGTGTGGGTAGCTGTCTCTCATTGCTCTGTGTGACACCTCTTTTCTGTCTCCACTCAAGCCACACTTCTGATGAAGCAGGCCTGGCCCCAGACCTCCTCGTCCTGTGCCACCGAGGGCACCTTCCACCTCCCGGTGGACACCGGCACGGAGAACAGAACCTACCAGGCTTCTTCTGCAGCATTCAGTAAATAAACCTTTCCTTCTGGGGTTTCACTGGGTTGCTTTGTGCCTGTTTGCTTCCCCTGCTGGGGCTTGATTTGCGGACAGAGTTATTCGGGATCACAGAATCCAAGACTGGTTTGGGTTGGGAGGGATTTAAAGACCATCTTGTTCCAACCCCCATGGGCACCTTGCACTAGACCAGGTTGGTCCAAGCCCCATCCAACCTGACTTTGATGGATTAAAACCATGAAGGATCATGAAAAGGAGAGCACTGACCCTCCTGCTGCTCCTGCAGAGGAGGAATTCCAGTGGAGAAGGTGAAACCTCTCTCTTAGCTGAGTGTTTGATCCCTGGGAGCAACCTGGGGTTGTTCACAGGTGTTTATCTCCAAAGGGACATTACTCTCTATTCCCTTGAAACTGAGAGAATTCCAAAATAAAGGCTGATTTTCAAGGAAGGCTGTTGAAACTCTCACCTTGTAATGCAGGCTGGCTGAGCAGGAGCAGGGGGAGGAGATGCCTTTAAAGCTGCAGTCAAACAGGCTTTTCCAGTGCAGCCTTGTCATCTCATCCCTGAAGAGGATAAGTAGTGCCTCCAGGAGGGCTGATAAGATCCCTGATAAACCCTGAGATGCTTTCCCTGGTATGTGGGGTGTCCTCTGGCCCCTGCCTGACTGTTCCCTGTTAAATCTGGGGCATGAGTGGCGTGGGGTCAGTGTTCCCCACCTTCCAGCTACTCCAGACTTCTTTTTCCTACTAAATTAAATCAATTACACAACCAGGTGAGAGGAAGAAATAAAAACTCTTTTTGTGGTGAAAAGAGCTATTAAAAATAAATATTTTAAAAGCCTTTGGGAGACTTTCTTTTGGAAAAGGGATGTCCCTACCATTCCTTGGGGTAGGGGCTGTACACCAGGCACAGTCCAGCCCTCGGAGCATCTCTGTGGCCTCCTCTGGGCTAGCTCCAGCAGCTCCACGTCCTTCTGCTGTTGGCCCCAGGACTGGGACAGCTCTGCAGGTGGGGTCTCACCTGAAGGAGGCAGAGGGGCAGAATCTGGATGTGGACATCCAGTCGGTTCCTTGCCCAGCTGAGGAATCCTGCTTGTGCTGAACCCTGGAAACAAACGGCAACGGCAACACAAAATTCCCCACTGAGCTCCTCCCCCCCACCCAAGCAGCCTTTTATAGGAAAACATTTCTGTGCAATCCAGGGCACTTGTGAGCTGCAGGATCAATAAGGCTGAGATTTCTCGAGTGACATGAGGGATTTAATCAGCAATTTTAATAGAAGCTGGAGCTTAAAGGCTCACTGCTGCTGAACCACAAAGCGGCAGCAGCACGGGCCACGCCGGCCTAATCCTAATAAGGTGTTAGTCATAATTAGGTTTTAAATTTATCTGCCAGACAGAGAGGAGCCTCCATCATCTTGTGCCATTAAACCTTGATTTCACATTGTTTTACCTGCAGGTTGTTCTGTTTTTTCCCCAGTTTATAAACACAGCAGATTACATCTGCCTGGGTTATTATGTTTAATACCTTTTTAATATAGGAGATAAATTGTCCGTAATTCATCAGTCAGGAAACCACTGCAAGTCTTGGTATTCAAAGTGGTGAATAAACACACAAGCTTGTGCAGGTCCACATCTCTAGACAGCCCTCAGAAATGAAGTGTGAGGCTGAGAACTGGCAGCCTCTGAGGTCTTTATTTGAAAAAACAAGTTCAGAATAGAGAAAAGAATCCATTAGATGGAAAAACAGGTTGGTCTGTGGGTGACGTTGGGTTCCTGGAGGAGTCCTGATGGAGGAGGCTCCACTTCTGCAACTGATCAACATTTCAAACCTTTTCCACTTCTCATTCAAAGATGGTTGCTCTCCCGCTCATGTGAGTGAGGAAAAGAGTCACAGCTATTCCCCTTGTTAATTAACACCTATTTTTCCAATCTGCAGTAATCGGGAGGGGGAGAGATGCTGTTTGGGAGTTCCTAAAAGCTCCGTGTGTTCTTTGTGCTGTTTCACTGCTTGGAGGATGATGTGGGATATTAGACTTGGAATCTTGGCCTTCTCTAATTGCCGAACACTGGTGGAGTCAATAAGTTAAATATATTGAGTGTTTTGGCCGGGCTGAGCCTTGACTTCTCCTCTCCATCCCACACACTCCTGGGGGCCCATTTGCTCACGGGATGGTTTCTCCCAGCCCTCCTGGCAGCCCTGAGCAGCCATTCCAGGCCCTGATGGGTCCCCTCTTGTCTCTGGCAGGGTACACTGCGGGGACTCCCTACAAGGTGCCACCGACCCAGAGTAACAACGCCCCTCCTCCCTACTCGCCGTCTCCCAACCCGTACCAAACCGCGATGTACCCCATCAGAAGTGCCTACCCACAGCAGAACCTGTACACCCAGGTAGGTGCCACCTCCTGTCCCCTCAGCCACGCCCCAACCCACCTCAGCTTCCTGCAGGCCTCTCAGGGCCAAGCGATCATCCTCGCCTCGGTGGGATGGAGGTGCCGAAATCACCTTGACATCCCTCCCCGCTGAAAATCCTGAGCTTCTCAGAGCAATGTGGCCCTACAACTTCCCTGGCTTTTCTTCTCCTCTTTTATGTTGAATAACCAACCTTCCCAGCAGCTATAAAAACCTCATGGAGGGATTTCTCTGTGCCTCGCTGAGACTGGAGCATCTTACTGTCACCAGGAACTGCATAAGTTTTTGGGGTCCAACCCACCCCTGCACACTGGTTCTTCTCTGATCCCATCCACAGAATCTGCCATTTGTCCTGTCAACCTTTGTAACCTTTCCTTTCCTGAAAGGAAAAGGTGATGGAATAGTTCCCCTGCATCTCCTTGTCCCATTAATCCAGACCTTCAGATGTTCTCTAATGGTTTTCACTAATGCACAGTAAAATCTCCCTGTTGCTGATTCACGTCCTTGTTTTCTTTCCTCCCATGCCTGGTTTGCAGGTCCTGACAGTGTTGCTGCCTGTCCTGGGGACAGCAGTTTTCTCCCTCGTGCATCTCCTCGTTTCAAGCCCTTCATTACTTCGCATGTGAAGCTTTTCTGTTGATTCCTTTTATTCCCACGCATCCTTCTCCCCTTGCTTCAAAACCCTGCGACTCTTGGCAGCCTGGATTTTGGAGCCCTGTAGGAAACCCAAGAAGATGACACAACGCCTGGACCCAATCACTTGGGAACCATCCAAGAACCACGGCTTGTCCTTTTCTTCCATCTCTTGTTCCTTTTCCACACTGGCAGCCGTTTGTGTCCGGGCCATGTTTCATCCCATCAAAGGGAGGCAGCACAGTTTGTCCTGGATGGATTGACTCTGACTGTTGATTCCCTCCTCATCCATTCCACATATCCACAGGTTCAGGAGCCCATCCATGGGAAGCACCAGCCACCAGCCCTTCGGCAGCGCTCGACTTAACAGAACCGTGAGGTTGGAAAAGAACCTGGCCTGATGATGGGATTGTTTTTTTTTTCTCTTTTCCCTCTTCTCCAACAGGGAGCTTATTACACCCAGCCCGTGTACGCGGCCCAGCCCCACGTCATCCACCACACCACGGTGGTGCAGCCCAACAGCATCCCCTCGGCCATCTACCCGGCCCCGGTGGCCGCGCCCCGCACCAACGGCGTGGCCATGGGCATGGTCGCCGGCACCACCATGGCAATGTCAGCAGGTAAGGAGGGAAACCCTTCCCCTGCTCTGGGGCCTGCACAGAAAAATCCCCCGTGCATCCCAAGTGCTGTCTCAGCCTTGCAGGGTGCACACACTTCACCTGCTGGTTTTGCTCGCTGGTCACTGCTCCTTTGCAGGCAAAAGTGCAGTAATTCGCCCCAAATCCTGATGTGACTCAGCAGGTTTGGCTCACTCCTGCATCCTTAGATATATTGCTCCCTAAATATCTGTTCTTTCCTCTGTCTGTTCTGTAAGTGAAGGAATAACCAGTTTGGTCCATCCTCAAGCAGTTGTATTTCTCTCAAGCTCTTTTTTTAAAGACACTTAATGGTGATGTTTTTGTTTGACAAAATAAATGTTAGCCTTGTTGTATCTATCCCAGTTCATCTGCATTTTATGTGCAGATTCTAACTGCAATTAATTGATAGTACATTAAGTAAAATAGAGGCTGGCTTTATTTTTTCCAAAGCCTGTATTTTTCTCCTTAACAATTCTTAGGATTGTATATTGAATTATGCCAAGAAATGCATCATTCATCCTTTTGCATCTGCATTAGCTGTGAAATAGGAGTCTGTAATAGGACACAATCCCTATTCCAAGCAGAGATATTGCAGCCTGGATGTGACAAGACCCACTCTGAGAGATTTACTGTTGCTCATATTGAGAAGTGGATAAATGTAATTAATGCACGTGGGATGTGTTAGAATTTCATTAATAACATTTGTAGAGAGATACCCAGAAACTGAGAATTTGGTTTGAGCACCCAGTTGCTCCCAGGATAGAGCAGTCCAGGGCTGTGTTCTCCCTTCCCATGAAGGCACTGTGCAAATTCTGGCCTAAAATCCCTCTGTTGACTGGCTGCAGAATTAAAAAAAGGCTCATCTTAATTTTCCCTGGTGATCTTATGTGTTTTTATCTCATCCCTCTTCCAGTTTGTTTCAGATCTGTGCAGAAATTTACTGTCCCAGTTCAGCCCAGTGCTTTCAGCAGGTAGATGTCAGCAGGTTGTGGCCAGCTCTGCTGCTGTTCTTTGAGGACAAGGAATACTGGAAAAAAAACAAGGAAAACCCTTAAGGTTAAAGGCCAGAAGTAGCATGGAAAATCTGCGGGAGCTTCAGGTGTTCTTATTCTATTTGTGGTGCTGGCTAATCTCAATCACATGAGTCCAACACCTTCAACTCAGGTCTGGCAGGCAGAATTATTATCTGGGAAAAGGGAAAAGGACAAAGGAGGCAGCTGATGCTGTTCCTGCCGTGCTGTACCCGCGGATGGCACTTCCTCTGCTCCGTGCCAAGTGTTTGTGTCCTTGCAGGAACCTTGTTGACCACTCCCCAACACACCGCCATCGGAGCACATCCAGTGTCCGTGCCAACGTACAGGGCTCAAGGAACCCCCACCTACAGCTACGTACCTCCACACTGGTAAACCACTGGCCAACCCATGTGAGTGCTGCCTCCTGCTCGGAATGAGCCTCCAAACCCCATCCAGACTGGCCTTGCACACTTCCAGGGATGGGGCTTCTCTGGGCACCCTGTGCCAGGGCCTCCCCGCTCTCACAGGGAGGATTTGCTTCCCAATATCCCATCTAACCCTGCCCTCTGGCAGTTTGAAACCATCACCCCAGGCCTATTCACTGCATTCCCTGACAATGAGTCCCTCCCCATCTTTATGTCACCGGAATATTTCTTTTTCCCTGCTGGGACATCACGCTGTTCATTAGCACTGGGGTTGCGTGCGACTGCCTGTGTGTTCCTGTCATGCTCAGGATCCCAGAAATCCCATCTGCTTTTTCCTGGAGCCCTTGGCCCATCATGCCCAATTACCGGGACAGGCAGTTGATGGGAACACGATGCTGCCCAGGGATGCTGTGGAGATCCCATCCAGCCCCGGGGTTATCTAAAATCTCTCTGTGCCACACAAATTACCGCTGGGCTAATCCTGCCCCTCCCAAATTGGTGTGCAATTAGCAGGGAGCATCCCATCTGCATATTTGTAATCCTCTGCATTGGATAACCTGCTGCTGCTTTCCCAGCTCCCTTCCCTGAGAAATTGCCCACAGGGAGGGTTGAATTCCATATGGATCAGCTCCACGTGGCACAGGGGTGCAGAGAGGAGGAGAACACCCTTCTAACTCCCTGTTTTAAATGTATTTGCTCTCTTCCAGATCCGGAGTCAAACATTGTATGCAACTACACAAGTCTTACATCGGTGCTGCGGCCTCTGGGCTGCAGCGCCTCGTCTGTTTGCAAGAACAAAAGAAAAAAAAAAAAAGTGCAAGGGTCNAGTGCAAGGGTCACTTTATGCATTCTTTAGTGGTTTTTGTAAAAGCTGCTTTTTCTAATCTTCTGCCTCTTTTTTTCCCCCTTCCTCCCCCTCCCACATGAATTGTGTAACACACATACTGACACTGAGCAATAGTCAAGTTCTCTCTTTGGTCCTATCGTTTGAAAGCTCAGAATCTTCACTTTTCCAGCATTGCCCAGCTGAGTGGTGCAAAGATCCCCCCACTTCTTGTTCGTTTGGGTTCTTTCTGTTATTTTTCTGTTGTCGTTGTTGTTGACAAGAGCCTAGATTTTTTTTGGCTAGTAAGAGTGGTTGATGTTCAGGGTACTATGTGAAAAGCACAGCACTGGTAGGCAGGCTTATTCCAATTTGGTTTGGGTATTTTTAGTTGAAGAATATAAATTATTCAATCTTCCATAACATATTACAAGAAAATTGGTGTCTTCCAGATAGCTGTCGTGATAGATTATAAATGCATTATCTGCAGTGGAATTCTGAACTCATCCCTTCTTTTTGTAGGAGTAAGAGAATATAAATATAATTAGCGACGTAACACACTTGTCTTAGGAAGCACGAGGACTGGTCACCAGCGGGTCTTTGGTCTGCTTTTTCCAACTGGGCAAACGGATCGTGGGTGGTGGGAAGGGAGCGGCAGGAAGGCGCGTGCCCTGGGAGCATCTTGAACCTCTTGGGAAAACGGGATGCTCCCCCTCAGCCATGTCCTGGGGCAGTGTAAGGGAGAAGGTGGCTCCTTCCTTGTGTGGCTGCAGGCAGAGATGTGCTGGGCAGCTGCTGAGGGAAGCATGGAGATGTCCAAAGGTTGGGCTGAAGGGCTTCTCCAGGTCCAAGGGTTGATCTGCAGAGCTTCTCTCAGTTTAGGGTTTGGTCTGAGGAGACCCTCCAGGTTCAGGGCTTGGTCTGAAGAGCTTCTCCAGGTTCAGGGTTTGGTCTGAAGAGCTTCTCCAGAGTATGGTGGTGTGGGAAAAGAGAGCGTCTGGTTGATGGAGATGAGTCTTCAAGGCAGGGCGAGGGGAGGATGGGTGGCTTCACCTTGCACCCATGGTGTTGGCAGGGCTGAGACCAAACCGCGCTGCCTCGTGGCAGTTGGGGTGTCCCCCTCCCATTCTTCGGGTTACAGCTCCAAGACTTCCAGGGGAAATGTTCATCCAAGCACAAATACCAGCACCATAGAGAAGGGCCGGGGAGGGGGATGACGTCTGGCTGCTCTGCTTGGAGAGGTGGGAGAGGAGGAAGCAATAGCAATAAACACGTCGCCTTCTTCACGGGAAGGCACCTGAGAAGAGGTGACAGCAGGGAAGGTGATCCACAGTTGACATGGACCAGGATGGAGGACACCAGGCACGCAGAGGCTGTGGGCATCAGGGTCACTTGGGGGGGTTTGGCTTACCTGGGGACATGGGGACAGGAAGCTGGTGACACCCTCCCTCGGGGTGTCCAAGTCAAGCAATAAGTTGTCTTGAGGGCAGCAGAGGCAGTTTGGATTTGCAGACAATGCTTGTGGCCAGTTTGTTTTTAAATCCTTGTCACTAAACCCAGCATAGAAACAAGGGTTTTGGGATTTTTTTTTTTTTTAAGACAAAAGCTTGGTTGGGTTTTGATTTTTTGCCTCAAGTGTGCCAAAAGTGTTCCATGCTCTTGGTGGTATCTCCCAGCTTGGCTTCTTCTGCCACTGGGAGGAGCTCCTGGAGCTCCTCCCCTTGAGCATGGGCCAGGTGGGGAATAACAAGCCTGGGGATCCCAGGAGGACTTCCCCTCCCACTGGTTGGTCCCAGGCGGTCTGTCAGGTTGGGTGTTGGTGTTGGCACTTCTGTTTGGGGGCCATTTGGTTGATGGTGCTGGTTTTGAAGGAAATCTAGAGCAAAGCTCTGGTTGACCTCCTCAGCCTCAAGGGGAACAAAGTGGGGGAGGACTGGAGACCAGTGCTGTGGGGTGGGGAAGGGGCACCCTTGGGCTGCACTTTGGGTTCGTATAGAGGGAAAGGAGAAGGATAAAAGAGAAAAAGAGCCAATAATCAGTGGGTTCCCCATTTGGCTTGGCAAAGCCAAGGATTAGTAAAGAGCAACAGGACCTTGGGAAATAATACCATCACATCATCCTTCCACTGTTTGGAGCACATTGCAGTTAAACCTGGGCCAAAAAATCCCCAGTAGATCCTAAGAATTGAAGACTTCTGAGATCCCCTTTTTTCCCCCACTCTCACGTTAACTTTGTGTTACTTACCCAGAGTTGTCTGTCAGCATTGAGTCAGGTCTCCCAACGTAAAGGTGCTCTGGTTTGTGGGGTCCAACGAGCTTTGGCATCCCAGCCTGGGCTCTGCAAATGGCCTTTCCCAGCAGATACCATCCCACCATTGTCCCAGACACCCTGCACTACTTCAGGAACCACTGCTAAAATTTTGGCCCATGTGTGGAAAGGAGATGTTGAGCTTTCTCCTGGAAGGAAAAAAACCATTAAGGGTGGTGGAGAAAGCCCCAGGAGTTGAGTGTGGTGGATCACCCAGTGTTCCCACTGATGAGACCTGACATGGGGCAGTTGGGTTTTAATTCCTTTGCTTGGATCAACAGCAGATCCAGTGCTCCTCACCCCATTACTGCCAGGCAGAAATACTCATTAACCAAGGTGTGGAGAGGTGTAGTATTTGCCACCTGTTGGGCACGAGGCTTTGGTGAGGACATTTGGTTACCAGCCTTGAGCCACTGTGTGGAACCAGGGCCACCACGTGGCTCTGGGGGCACCACACGGTGCCAGGCTTGGGTAGCTCCTTCCCAAGGTGGCTTCATGGGGGGGCGGTGGTGGGGAGATGCTCCCTGCCCTTTCCTTGATCCCAGGTCCTCCCCTTGGTCAAGTCATGGCTTAAATGAGGCTCCTGGGAAGGTCACAATGGGGGACACAGGTGGAGGCCACCACTTCATTAAATATTTCATTCCAGCAAAGCTTTGCTGATGTTGGTTAAGGAAAAGGGTTTTCCACAGTGAAGGATCACACCGGGCATTAGTGGGGAAGAGCAGGAGGGGTTAAATCATCCTTAGCAGCCTCTGAAGTGTCTGAGATTAAAATTCCAGCTAAAGAGGAAGGAAAATAACTCTGAACCATTTACCCATCCCTGCCCTTACCTTTACTTCAAAACACAAGCTGCGATGTGAGATTTGGGGGAAGAATAGGATTTTAGTGGTGGTGGTGACCCCCAAACCCCAGGAGCCCCTTGAAGCCTGAGGCCATCATGCCTCCATGTGGCTGAACCCTCCAGGCAAGGATTTGCTCCTGTATTTTATGAATAATAAATCCCTCAGTTCAGCGTTGCTGCAGTTTTGGGATGTAATTCCCAGGAAGTGTTATTTAAGGGGTTTGTTTTAATGTTCAGAACATCACGTTTTCCACCAGCCACGGGCATCCCACTGAATCTGGTCCTTCCCACAGAGACTCCCCCTGACCCTTTGCCATGCCCTCCATGCCATGCCATCCCCACAGGGAATGTGGGATGATGTGGTTCCCGGCTGGAGGGCATGAAATGGGATCCTGGTTTTTTAGAGGGGTGGAAAACAACATTTGAGGCTTTATTTTTGGTAAAATCCAACCAGCCAACAATAGCAATAAGAGCTGCTGGATACCCATAAGTCCAGGTGGTTTTGGTTTGGGGTTTTTTTTTAATTGCCAATATTTTCAGGCCCTCCAACCCTCATCCCCAAACTGTGGTGACCCTCTGCCCATCTTCCCTTCACTTCGCTCCTGAGCCAGGATCAGCCTCCAAATAATTTCTCTGCTGTGTGTTAGCATTCCCTTAGGAGAAAAAAAGGAAAAATAAAGCCTGGGACAGAGCTTGGGAGGGAGAAAGTCTTGGAAAAGGCATTTCTGTGGCGTGTTGCACCGTGGCACTTGGAGATTCTCTGGTAATCAGGTAAAGGAACTTGTGGGAATGTTTGCAGGGCAGGAATAGCAAAATACTTGGATTGACAGGAGCGATTCCTGTTTGGAAGCGCTCGATTGTGCTGCTTGTAGGGAATAATCTTGATGCAACATGGCCACCTGCAGCCTCCCTGCATCCTCCTGCAAGATATGGAGCTGGGAGATGGAATATTTCAGGGGGCAAAGGGGTTCAGGATCAGGGGAGGATTTGTAGGGAAGCATGGCGAGGTGCAGGATCACACCCAAACCCTCCCGTTCCCACAACACGGCCTCAACCCACACCAGGCTCCCACCCCTCTTTCTATGTAATTAATTTTAAATTAATTTCGACTGCCAGACCAGCTGGTTTTTAAGTATTATTGGACCTCTTAAATAAAAAATAAATACCAAAAATAATTCCCTGAAAGAACAACAACAAAAAATTTAAACCCAAGAGTAACCACGTCTTCCAAGTCTACATCTCACAGGTGTGTAGGGAACATGGCCTTGGACTGATGCCCTGGAGAGCCCCACAGCCTCAGTTTGTCCATCTGAAGTGTAAATTTGGGGTTATTTTCCTGTTTGTTTTCTGTTCTGGTTTTGGTTCTGAAGATCAGGTCGTGATCTCCCTGATAGATTTCAGCCAAGAGTTTGTAACTGTACGATATTTACTGTAAGATGTAGAACATTCGATAACTATTAAAATGTTTCCAAAAAAAATTAAATAAATAAATAAAAGAGCCCGAGAGGGGTTGGTGGTTCGTTTTTTTGGCACGGTGATGTCGTGGACAGGTGAATGGGACCAGCCACAAACCCTTTTTTGGGTTGATGGTTGAGGTTGATGGTCTCCAACCCAACCTTGGGTGGGTTGTCCCCATGATCCCAACATGGCCAAGCCAGCGTGATCCCACAGAAGTAATTCCTATGGAAAGTGAAATGCGTGATCTTCATGGTGAACATCACCACCGTGTGCTCCTGAACTGAGACTTCAGAGAGATGATGGATGGGTGGATGCAGGAGACCAGCTTTGCCCAGAGCAATCCATGCCCCAGCTGGGTTGTTGGGAAGGGGGGGGAGTCATTCCAGTGATCCAGTGATTCATTATCCTGCGATGCTGAGCGCTGGCACCAGGTGAGGGAGGGAAATCAGGAGTTCATGATGGTCCTGGAGAGTTCAACACACCCAGAGGGTGACCATGAAATGGCATCCAGTGTCCTCTGTGCTTCCAGCGGAGCTGTGTTGTGGCAGCATTGTGTTGTGGCTCCCAGAGATGATGATTCCTGTGGGCACCTTCCCCGGCATCGCCGCTCCTGGAGTTACTGTCCATCAGGCCACCACGCTGTGGCCACCATCAGGCCTCAGGGACAGAGAATCCTTCTCACCAGCTGAGCGAGACGCTGGATTTGCTGTGCTGCTGTTGGACACCTTGGTGGCAGGAGCAGAAGCTGAGCTGCCACCTCCAGCACTTTGCAGCTCTGAGCAGGACTGGCTTTCACACAATGCCCAGTGCCCTCCATCCCCTCCGCGGGGTCTTTGGGGGTGTCACTGACCCCTGAGGCAGCCCCCAGGCCAGGTGTCTGCTGTGGAGGACAAGGGATGGACCACAGGTGAGCCTGGATTGGGCCTTTTGCACCACCCAAGGTGGCAGGAGCCCTCGGTGTCACCCATCCATGGCTGTCACTCCCCCACCCAAACCTCCCCTGGCAGTTTGTTGAGGCTGTTTCCCCTTGTCCTGTCCCTGTTCCCTGGGAGCAGAGCCCGACCCCCCTGGCTGTCCCCTCCTGTCAGGGAGTTGTGCAGAGCCACAAGGTCCCCCCTGAGCCTCCTTTTCTCCAGGCTGAGCCCCTTTCCCAGCTCCCTCAGCCCCTCCTGGGGCTCCAGGACCTTCCCCAGCTCTGTTCCCTTCCCTGGACATGCTCCAGCCCCTTCACGTCCGTGTCGGGAGGGGCCCAGAGCTGGATGGGAGGAGGGGACACGGGACGTGAGCGAGGGCACGGGAGCCCGTGCAGCTGCCCATGAGTCACGGAGCGGCCCCCGGCCGTGCCAGGCGCTGCCAGCGCCCTGCAGCCAGAGACACCCCCTCCCTCCTGCCTCACTGTCCCCGCGCTGTGTCCCGACAGTGTTAATGCTCCGTTTTCCAGCCTCCAGAATCCCTTTGTCCTGGACGGAGCCCAGCGCTCCCCACCACCCTCCCTCCACACCTCCTCACCTCGTGGGTGCTGTTCCATCCCGGGGTCACATCCCGCTGCCAGCGGGGAGGGGACCGCGGAGGGGCTCCCCCGCCGCCTCGCTCCTCATCTCAGGGATCCGGGACACCCGAAACCTGTTGGGGAGCATCACATCAGCCTGTCCCCGCCCTGCAGGGGGGACACACACCGGGGGGCTGTCCCTGCTTACCTGCCGATGGAGAGGATGGTCACCTCGCTGGGATGAGCTCCGGGTTTGGGGGCTTTGGTGGCACTGAGCGATGGCAGCACCTCGGGCCACTTCTGGCTGCAGCGGGCACACGGGGCCGGTCCCTGCACCGTGTGCAGGTGCTGCTGGTGGTGGCAGGCGGGGGGAAACTGAGGCAGGAGGTGCAGCCTGGGGAGGGGGGAAATGCCATCAGCATGGGGGTGGGTCCCACCATGGGGAGGTCTCAGTGCAGCCTTAGGGGACCCTTACTTATTGAGAGGGGCACAGCTTGGTGGCATCAGCTGCTGCCTCTGATGCTCCTTCAGCAGCTCCTCCAGTGCCGCTGCATTTTCTGTGTGTGGGAGGACACCAAGGAGTTGGGGGTCACGGGGTTCTGGCCCAGGCCACCCCCGCCTCCCCCTTCCCAGGGAGCCCCCGACCTTTCTTCTCAGTGATCAGCCGCACCAGCACCCCGATGGTGTCCTCGTTGGCATCCTCCAGCTGGTAGATGGAGCTGGGACCTGGAAGCAGATATAAGGAAGTGAGGGAAAACAGTGATGGGGGATAAGGCACCCCAAGGCCAAGCGGGATGCCCTGGGACAAGGAGGACAAGAAACATGGGAATGGGCCGAGCAAGATCAGACAGGATGTGGGATCACCAAAGGTGTCATGGTACAACCAGGGCTCACCGGTGCCACCGGGCTGAGGCTCCTTGCTGGCGGTGCAGTGATAACCCCTCTTCTTCAGCAGGTTGCAGACCAGGATTCCCAACAATCCCATGGCACAGAAGACCGGGACGATGGTCAGCACGGCTGCCTGTGCTGCTGCTGCCTCCTCCTCCTCTTCCTCACCCAGCAGGGTCACCCGTGTCCCGTTGGTTCCTGGTGCCCTGCCCGGCATTTCGGGGCTGCGGGCTCGCCGCCGGCCTGCGGGGAGGCGCGGGATCAGCCTCAGAGAGGGGCTTTGCTGGGATTAAATCCCCTTTCCCCAGGAGCCCTGCACCAGGGTTGGATCCCAGCAAGGCAGAAGCCGCTCGTGCCGTGAGCAGAGGTGTCCTCAGCTGCCACATCCCAGCAGGACATGGTGCCCCATCCCAAGGGGGACACACCCTGTGGCGTCCCCGCGCCGAGGGCCGGCACAAGCTCCTCCATCACCCCCGGCCCTGGGGTGACACCTCCGGCTCCAGCACCCACCTGGGCACCCCGGGGTGCTGTGGGGAGCAGCGGCGCAGGGCAGGCACCGGCCCCGGGGCTCCCTCTCCCCTCCAGGGCTGTGAAACCTGCAGGGTGGGAGGGGAGGGTCAGGACACGGCCCCCGAGCCCGGGCGGGGCTGGGGCTCAGCGTCCCCCGGCAGGGCTCACCCCGGCAGGCAGGCTCCGCACCGGCTGTCGCTCGCCGCTGTCCCCGCTGCCACCAGGACTCTGTTCCCGGCCCGGCACTGGGTGTGAGCGCCGCAGGACGCGTTCCCCAGCGAGAAGGTGCCGGGGGGACAAGCTCGGCACGTCCCCGCTGGATCCTGCGGTGAGGGAAAGGGGGATGAGCCACGGGCGGGTCCCGCACCCTCCCTCCGGCCGCAGGTGGGCACGGCTTACCCCGGCGGGCTCCTCTCCGGGCGGGCATCCCGCAGTGCCCTGCTCCGGGGCACTGCAGCTCCCGGGTCTGCTCAGCACCTGCGGGAGGATCACAGCGCTCAGTGCCGGCGGCTGCGGCTCCCCCGCCGCCCGGCTCCGGCGGCAGGTGCCACCTTGTCACAGGTGATGCCATCGCTTGCCGCACAGCCAGCGGACGGCCTCCTCCAGCGGGGTGAGGGATGAGAGCTCACTGGAAGCACCATGATGGATGCAAACCCATCCCCGTGCCCTACATGGCGATGGGGTGGTGTTTGAGGATCAGAGAAGCAGAGGGGTGGGGTGGGACAGACAGGCCATACTCACCCCCAGGACGGTGACAAGCCACCAGTGCATCCTGCTCCTCTTCGTCACCCAGGGAGACCTGCCCAAGGGGGAGCACCAGTCACCATCCAGGGAAAATCCCACTGAAAGAGTTATTTGGGAGCCCTTTTTCTCCCCTCTGGGATGCTGCAAGGCATCTGCCTGTATATCCCTACAGCAGCAGTCCTGAACCATCCTCCAGAAAGATTTTTTTAGAGGTTCTATGGAATGCCCAGCATCACCCTTCCCTTGGAGATCCCAGCTCCATCCCAAACTGGAGAGGGACCAACCTCAGCAGGGAAGTCACACCATTCATGCAAGGAGCAGATGATGCTAAACAAAGTTAAAGAAAGGTTTTTCCTGCTCCGGAGGAAATCCTTTTGCATCTGTAGCAAGGAAATGAAGTCACTAAAAAAAAAATTTAAAGAATATTAAAATAAAAAGTCGAACAAAACAAAAGGTGTTTTCCAGGGCCTCATCCCCCCTCTTCAGGCTCAGCAATTGGTTGTTAAAATTAAAATCTATGCTGACAGCACAGGGGAAGGAAGGAAGGAAAAAATAAATAATAACCCAGACCCGGATCCAGCCTCCGCATGGAAATCCTGCCGCCTGCATGGAAATCCTGCCACCCGCATGGAAATTCCCCCCCGGTCGTCACGGTCCTGCGAGAGCCCTGGCAGAGCGTCATTGCAGCCTGTGCCTGACGAGTTTCTCCTAATTAGTGGCCTGCACCACCCCGAGATGCAGCTAATTACTCATGAGGAGGGTCCCGGGGCTGAGCCGGGCATTTACAGGACGTGGTTGGGACAGGATGACAGAACCCAAAAGGAGCATCCTCTGCACTCCAGTTTCCTCCAGTAGCTCCCAGTACACCTTCAGGGTGCTGGCATGGAGCTGGCCAGCCCAGGTCCTGAATCCCCCTGGGATTTGGGATGTGCCCCTCAAGCACGAAGGGATGGTGATACCCGGGCAAGCTCTCCACCCTATAATCCAATAAAACTCGAGATTAATCCTAACGTGAAGCATTTGAAATCTCTGGGGCTGTGCAATTCGAGCACTTTAGGGACACACTGAGACGTCTGGGGACCGGCTCTGCTGGGGAAGAAATGGTCTCAGGAGGGGACAGGAAGGGGACATGCTCCTGGGCCTGAGGGACCATGAGCATCCCGGCTCACCAGAGCATTCCAGATCATGACAACTGGATCTAAACACCACCAGGAGCAGGGGTAAAGCTGATTTGAGGCCAAGATTAATCCAAGGATTGAGGACATCCCTCATGAACAAAACGCTGCCATGGGGGTGCAAGGGCCAGAGGGTGTCAGCTCCTGGTTGGCACTAGGGCTCTGCCCAGGACTCAGCACCCAATTTTTGGGGGCAGCTTGGGGCCATCCCAAGTGGAGGTGGGGTATTCGGGCACAAATCCTCAGCTGGTGATGCTGGGAAGCCCAGCTGCCCTCACACACTCCTAAAACTGACAGAATTTGCCCCTCCCAGAGCCGAGGGAAACCAAAAATAACCCCACCAGTGCCAGACCTGGCTACTGCTGGGGACACTCCAAGCTCCACCAGCCCCGGGCCCCACCTGACTGCTGCATCAATGCCAACACACCAGAAGAGGCGACTCGGTTTTGGAAACCTCCCCCAATCCCGAGGGATCACATGAGCACTTTATTCCCAGCCGCCCTTAGCACAACCTGTAACCTAAAACTGCCCGCTGGGATTCCGGCGAGGGCTTCCCCTCCCCGTGGGGGAACAGGGTTTCAGCCGATGGCTCCCGCAGACAAACAGAGGGAAAAAGGAGCAACTGTTCGGAAAAACTTCGGAGAACAGCTGCTGGAGACAGCCTTGGACAAGGAGGGGATTGTCCGGCAGATGGAGCGAAACTCGGCATTACCGCAGCCCCGGGCCCCATCGAAGCTGTGGGAACAACTGAGCCGCCGCAGAATTCCAGCGTTAAAGTCAAATGATCCCGGGGGAAGCGCTGGGATGGCGCCCAGCCCCGGCAGCGGCACGTCCCGGCCCCGTTCCGGNTGGAAATGAACAGCCATGATATCATGAAAGCATGACAGAGAATGAATCTATACAACTTCAGACAAAAAAAAGAAAAAAAGAAGAAGAAGAAAAAAAAGAGATCCGACAGGGCTCCTACCTCTTTTCCCAGGCAGCTGCTGCTGAGTATTCCTTAACCTACTTTTTCTCCTCTCCACCCTTTATTTTAACCTACTTTGGCGCTGCAGCAGCCGCAGCCTCCCGGACCCGCCGGGCTCTCCCCAGCGCACCCCACTCCAGCGGAGCTCCCCCAAAACCCGGCTTTAGGGATAAGGCCAAGACAAAAACACCGCCCACCCTCTTTAGCGCAAAGCGGGGGTCGAGCATCCCAAAAAGCACCGGATCCCCCCTCCTTGCATAACGCAAAGCTGCAGAAACCCCTTCCCCAGACCCCACTAGGGGGAATAACCCTTTAGGGGGAATAACCCTTTAAGGGGAATAACCCGAGCCCCCCGGGCAGAGGGGGTGTCCCCTACCTGTCCCCACCGCGGAGCCCCCGGGCTCCCCCCGGGGCCGCCCCGTCGGTCGCGCCTCCTCCTTATGAATGAACCCGCGGGAGCGCGGCGCACAGACCCCACCCCGTTCCGTGACGTCACACCCCAAACCACGCCCCCGCGGTGTCTGGCTACGCCCCCCCGCGGGCCCCACGGCAGCGCCACCTCCCGGCCGCGGCGGGGACTGCGGGAATTGGGGGCGGGATTTGGGATGGGCTTTATCCCACCCGCGGGACGGGTTGGGGGGAAAACGGGAACAACTAGATCCGGGTGGGTTTTACCTGCCCAGCAGGAATTTAAAAAAAAAAAAAAAGATTAGTTTTTTTTTCTCCCCCATGTGGGCTCGCAGGGGACACCCATGAGTGTTGCTTTCCTACCCTCTTTCCTACCTGTCCTACAGCACGCCATACCTTGTCCTCTTCCCTAGGGGACAGTTTTCCCACACTGGGGACACCCGGTTGTCGTCAGGCCTGGTGTTCCCTCTATTCCCCTCGGTTTTCCCCAGGAAAACCCAGTTTTGGGTTTTCCCACACTCCCTGCTTGTCCACCCAAGGCGTGTCACATCCCCACGCTTTGGGGCACAAGGGCTGGATATCCTGGCATCCACCTCAGGGTTATCCGGGCCAGAATAACTGCACCCCAGTGGTGGAAAGGGCTTCTTCCTCCCCACCGGAGTCTTCACCACCAGTGGCACCAGTGGGTGACGTTCCCAGTGACACCAGTGGGTGGTGGACCATGCCCGTCCTCACCCTGTCCCCGCCACCCCACCTGGAGGTGAAGGATGAGACCACGCTGGGATCATTCTGGCACGGGTGACCTTTAATAACAAAGAGCCCCCAAGTGACCAAAATCCCCCCCCACCCTCCTTTCCCAAAATAACCTCATCATGCCGATTATAGCACACACCCACTCGCCCCGCTGACGGACAGACGGATGGCTCCATGTGGGATGGCAGCATTCCTGTCACTCACCCAGCTGTGTGGGATTGGGGACACCCTGATTCATCCCTGCCACCACGGTTGTCACGTCTCCCATGGGGACAACGGGGTGTCCCAATCTGGGAGCACTGATCTCGCCTGGGTCCTGGGGTGAAAGCAGGAAAATGGCAAGAAAAAGGGCAGATGAGGGAGGGTTGGTCCAGCACAGTCTCATTTTTAGGGTCCCCCACACTGTCACCCCATCGTAAGGGAGGGGGGACAGCCCTGGTGGCTGGCAGGGAACACAAAGATGACTGTTCTCATCCGGAGATGTTTCAAGTGGCAGCAGCGCCTTCATCCCACTTCTCAGGCTGCGAAATCCCACTGGGAATCACAGAGAAGGAGGGGGGGACACCCGAATTTCCTTCCCTCCTCCCCTGCATCAGCTCCCCCCCCTCCACCAGCGTGGTCCAGCTCCACCAGCGGGGTCAGGCTCTCCCTCGGGGCGATGATCCGGGAAGTTTTAACCCCTCAGCTCCGGAGCGGAGGGACTGGCAGTGCGGTGACGATGCCCCTGAGCCCCGCAAACCCCCAAATAAATAAGGATGTTTATATATATATAATATATATATATATATATTTAAAACAAACGAACAAACGGACAGAGCTATCTGGGTGCTGGCGATGGAGCGAGCGGGTTAGCGGGAGGCCCGGGCCGGGGGGGACACCGCGGGCGGATTGTCCCTGGGGTGGTCCCGCGGCGTGGCCGGGGGTCCCGGGGGCCGGGGGGGTGACAAGCCCGCGCCCCCCCGCCCCGTGAAGCAGGCACACACAAAACCGGAGAGCAAGGCAGGTTCCTGGCTGGCGGGCATCCTCCGGCCGGTCCCCAGGGATGCTCGGTAACGTCCTCCTCCTCCTCCTCCTCTTCCTCCTCCGCAGCGCCTTNCCCGGCCCACGGTCTCGCTGCTGCTGGTCAGCCGGAAATCCTCGTAGCCGTCCCCGCCGCTGATCACCAACATCTTGGGCTTGGACAGGGCCAGGGCGGGGCCGCGCGGGCGGGACGGGTCTCGCTTCTCGGCCTCGCTCGGCTTCTCGGCCCCTGCCAGGCGCAGAACCCCAAATGCTGTCACCCGTGTGCCCACGGCTCCGCCGGCCCCCGCCACCACCCCGCCAGCAGCAGCAGAACCTCAGCGTCAACCCTTCACCACATCCCCCGGCACCGCATCCTGGCCCCAAAACACCTCCTCCCATCCCAAAAGTCCCTCCCACCCCACACTGGCCCCTGGAACCCATGTGTAGCTCCTCCCTTCAAAACCGCTAGCCCCCACCCCATCTCCCTCTCCTCCCCGTCCCACCCCGGCCTCAGAGCTGGGCCGGGTGACACCGAGGGAATTTGGGTCTCCCCGGGAAATTTGGGGTTGCTCATGCTGGTAGAGGGCAGTTTAGCACCCAGCTTCCCCCACCCTCCCCTGCCCGTCTTTCACTCCGGATTTTAACAAGGCAAGAATAGAAGGGGCACTCTGACATTTCAAGGCTACTCCTGGTCCCCCAGCCCAGCATTCCCAGCCCCACGAACGCCGTGCCCTCCTCCTGAGAGGTGCCATGAGTGGGACCCGGCAGCCACCCCACCTACCCGTGTCCCTGGGCAGCGGGAAGAGCACGTCAAAGCCGTCGGGCAGCTCGATGGCCGTGAGGAAGCGCACGTGGCCGGTGTGGCCCTGGGACAGCCCCACCAGCGTGGGCGCCGCCTTGGCTGACACCGACAGCGTCAGCACCACGCCGGCGCTGGTCCCGATCCACAGCAGGTCCTTGCACGCCAGGAGCGCCGTGATCCGCAGGCAGGCGGCCTTGTGCTGCCGGATAATGGCATCCGAGCCTGCCGAGCATCCCGGCCATCAGCGCCTTGTCCTGCCCCACACCCCCCGCAGGGATCCATCCCCAGGGGGTCTCTGTGGCACTTGGGACATGGGGAAGGGACCTCACAACCCCTCCCTGGCTGGTGGTATCACATTGGGTTGATAGGATAAGGGGCAGTGGCTTCCCACTGCAACAGGGCAGGGTGAGATGGGAAATTGGGAAGGAATTGTTCCCTGGGAGGATGGAGGGGCCCTGGCACAGGTTCCCAGAGAAGCTGTGGCTGCCCCTGGGTCCCTGGGAGTGTCCAAGTTCAGGTTGGACACCGGGGCTTGGAGCAGCCTGGGACAGCGGAAGGTGTCCCTGCCCATGGCATGGGGCTGGAATGACGTGATCTTTAAGGTCCCTTCCAACTGACACCATTCGGAGAGCCCACAGTTCTGTGATTATGAAATAACTGCCCCCTTCCAACACGGGATCATCCATTTCCCCAGGGGCTGCCCTATTTCCGCCTGGGATTACACAGCTGCCTAACACCAGCACAAGGACTCGTATTTCCTTCCCCAAACTCAGGGTCCTAAACTTCCCAGCACCGGACGCTCCAGGCCATTTCCCAGGGCCACCGCCACCCACTTGGAGACGCGTCACTTACCGGCGAGCATCTTGTGCACCGGCGGGGTGATGTCTGCCTCTGCCAGCTGCTCGTAGGTGGTGGCGTGGTACAGCCGGACCTGGGCGCTGCCCTGCAGCGCCACCCACACGCCGCTGCCCGCGCTCACCATGCAGGTGACGCTGCGCCCACCGTCCTGCCCCACCTGGAGCGTGTGCTGCGGGGGGACGGAGCCGCGGTGATGCCGCCGCCGCCCGCCGCGCCTCCCACCGCGCCCCAACCCGCCGCCGCCGCCCGCGCTACCTCCTGTGCCAGCGTGGTGGTGTTGAGGACGATGACTCGGTTCTGGCAGCCGCACCACAGCTTCCCTGCCACCGCCACCATCTTGGTGATGGGGCTCCCCGGAGAGCCCAGGGACACGGACTTGGAGTTCTGGGGGTCCCAGAAGCGGCCTGAGAGGGTGGGGAGAGTGGGGTGGGTAGTTAAAGTGTTCCCAAAAAAAAAAAAAANAAAAAAAAAAAAGGCCGGCTCGATATGGACAATGGGGGGTGGTGGCTGAAGGCAACTTTCTCCAGGTCACCCCACAGCGGGGACATAAACTGATGCCACCACGGGGTTCCATGGCAGGCAGGGACCAGGAGAAGGATGCCCACCTCCTCCTGCCTCTGAGTGTGGTGTCTCCAGCATCCCTCCAGGGATGTCCCTTTCTGTGGAAGTAGGGAAGCCACCCTGAGCATCCCTCCCCAGGGGCTGCCCAAGCCACCCCCCAACAGCCACCACTTTGGGGCTGCATCGTTGACGCCTCAAATCCAACCTCACCTGCTTCCCGCTGGTACACGACAAGCTCCCCGTTGGCCAGTGACACAAAGACCTGGTTATCCAGGTACCTGCGGGGACAAACCACCTTTGACATCCAGCTGCAGGACCCTGCTCAGCCACCACAAAACCCCCTGCTCTGGCCCCGTCCAGAGCTGAAAATTCCCCTTCCCCACTTACAGGATGCACATGACAGCGGCAGCGTGTTGCATCTTCATGCTGTTCTTCCTGTTGCGGATGTTGTCCGAGGACTGGTACACGTGGATGCTGCAGGAGGAGAGCAAAGCTTGAGGCTCCCTCGGGACCGGCCTCCTTCCCGTGTGGGAATTCCCGCCCCGGGGACATACCAGCCATCCTCGGTGCCCAGCCACATGGAGCTCTGGTGGGCCTCGGGGTCGAGGCTGAGGAGGTCCTCGAGGCTGCCGCGGGTGAAGGAGCCGCGGCTGGAGCGGCGCAGGGCGCGGCCGTCCGTGGGGCTCTCGCCGTGCCGGCTCTGCCCGTAGGTGCCCGTGATGGGCATGAAACCAGGCTCCTGCTCCTCCTCCGAGCTCGTCGTCTCCACCGTTGCCTCCTTGCAGCTCGGGATCTCTTCATCTGTGCAGGAGGAGGAGGAGGAGAAGGAGGAAGGAGGAATGGGTCAGACCACCATCATCCAACAGCCTCCAAAATCATGGGGATGAGACCACAGGTGATGTCAAGCCCAGGGGATGGCATAGGGATGCTGAGCCCCAAAACCCACGAGGTTTCACCCCCCCATGCCAGTACCACACTGTTGGGCTGATACCTCTCAACATCTCTTTTCCCAGGCTCAGAAAGCCTCCACCTACAGATTCCCCTGAGGCAGAGAGACCAAAAAAATAGAGCTGCCCATAATTTTGGGGCTAAAAAGTGTATTTCTCCCCAAGCAGGGGCCGGGGGGACTCACTGCCGAAGCTGGAGGAGATGGTGGAGTGGCTGGCTTGGCTCTGCAGCGTCCCGGAGGGACTGGGCGAGGACTCGTCGTCCGTGTCATCGCTGTCAAAGGGCACCAGCTCCCTGTTGCCGCCGTCCACGGGCTCCGAGAGCTCCAGCGACGATCCCGAGATGGAGATGTGCAGGCACGGCTGCGGCCCCGCGTCCTCCGGCTGCGCCACGCCCAGCTCCGCCGAGGGGCTGCCCAGCGGCTCCGCACGCTCCCTGCCGCCGCCGGGGAGGGAGGGAAGGAGGGAGGGGAGAGAAGCAGCTCCAGCATCGCCCTGCGCCCGCCGGCTCCGCGGGGCCGGGGAGCGTCCTACCTATAGGTGCGCTTGAGGCCGGGCACGGAGGCGATGCAGAGGATCCTGGCGGAGCAGACGGCGATGCAGGCCTCCACCGTGGGCTCCTTGCGGATGCTCAGCAGGCAGACCTGCCCCACGTAGCCGTCGCTGTTGCAAACCCAAACCTCATGCGAGCTCTCCGGGCTGCCGTGGCTGGGAGAAGCGCAGGAGAACTGCGAGGGAGCAGGAGACGGGGTTATTTGGGACCGATGCAGGAGCTGTCAGCGTCTGGTAACAAGACCACTGGGATGGAGAGGACCTGTGGGATGCTAGAACCCAGACTTTGAGTACCTGCATCCCACTCCGTGTCTTCATGATGGGGATGGCTTTGAGGAACTCCGGGTCCAGGCAGTTTTTGCTGGAAGCTGGGAAAATCAGGTTGGGGGATCAAGAACTGATGGAGGAAAGGGGGTCTACCCAAGCGAGGTGGGGGGATGCCAGGCCCACATCCAACTCCCCCCTCCCTGCTGTTACCCAGCTTTTTCTTGGCATCCTCAAAGGCTTGCTCGAAGCCGAGCCGGGCGTCAGGGTTGGGGAACTCGAAGATGAAGGACTCGGTGCCGTCAGCTTTGGTGGTGCTGAGCTCCACCTTGTTGGGGGGGAAGGCCATGCTGAAGGACAGGGATTGCTTCTCCGACAGCTCCCGGTGGATGGCGGCCATCAGGTCCTTGATCACGTCATCCAGGCCCTTGGGATGGGGACAACACTTGAGCTCTCAGGGATGGGCCACCACAAGCCACGTGCTTGATAACCCCCAGTCTATCCCCTGGCATCCTTCAGAGGCTGCCCCAACCTCTTTTGTGGCTTTAGGGCTGGATGCTTATGGCCACCAGGCCTTCCACAGGCTCTCCCCTCTCGCTGAGGACACCCTGTGTGGTCCCTCTGGGAAAGTATCCAACCAGGGGACAGCTCCAGGGCCACCATCCCCATACCTGGTGGGGGAAGCTGAGGGTCTCTGACAGCTTGCTGACTTGCCCCAGCGTGTTGAGGTCTTCATCCAGGCGGCTGATGCTTTTCTGGATGCTCTCCCTGTTGGTGGCTTGTGAGGCACCTGTGTGGGGACATAGGCACAGCGTTAACCCCTCCCTCCCCAGCACCACCAGCCAGGGGGAGCGATGGGTTTTGGGGTGACATGGGGCACTCCAGCAGGCAGTGACAGACCTTTGACGATATCCACATCCTCCAGGGGAAGCTTCCAGAGCAGTTTGTACTTGCTGGCGGTGTCGATCACGCTGGCCGCCGTGTACCTGGGAGGTTGGGGGCATGGCCGAGCTGCACCCACAGCCACAGCCCCCTAGAGCCAGGCCAGCTGGCAGGGACAGCCAGGGCGTGTCCCCAGGCCTGGTGGTACTCACAGGCTCATGGAGCTGCGGCGGAGCGACCCCGACTTGCGTTTCAGCGTGGTGCACACCAGCAGGTCCGAGAAGAGGAAGAAGGAGCGGTCCTTCTTCCCACCCACCGCCTTCTGTGGAGCAGTGGGAGACATCAGGGGGTTAATGACCATCCCTCCTCTGTGCCAGTGCTGGGAGAGGGCCCTGCCTCAGTTTCCCCATGTGCTGCCTTGCCCTTCCATCTGTCTGTTCCATCCATCCNCATCCATAGCCTCCCGTGGGCACACAGGAGCCCCATGACCCACAATCACAGCCTCCCACTGCCCCACCCAGCGTGTGGTCCCGTGGCCCCTGCTCTTACCACCTCCACGACCATCTCCTGGCGCAGGAACCTGCGGAGCGGAGCCTGGAGCTGTAGGGAGAAGGAGAACCGTGGGTGAGAAGCCTGGGGTGACCCAGCAGGAGCAGAAATGAGGACATTTAGTGGAGAAGGAAAGAGCGACCCCCATCTAAGGCCCCCCATACGTACGTCCTCCATCCCTTCGATGTGGGACTCGATCTCCTGCACGATCCGGGCGTTCCTCTCCACCTCCTCCGCGCTCTTCATGCCCTTGTTGATCCTCTCGGCCACCTGCTTGATGTTGCGCTGGGCGTCGATGAGGAAAGGGTGGTCGGGGTGGTCCTCCGGCGTGTGCTTCAGCAGGTCCTGCCACGGGGACAGAGCCGGGCTGTCACCTCTGCCAGCCCCTGGACATCGGCAACGTCACTGCCCCAGCCCCTCCCAGGCTGCTCTGCCTGCTGGGGATGGATCCAGCCCCAAGGAGGGGTGGACATGTCCAGCAAAAAGGCTGAGGGAAAGGGGACTGCAGCGGGAGGGCAGCAGGGTGACTGTCCTCAGAGTGACCGTCTCCAGGAGGGCAGAGCCATGTGCACACCTGGGGACACCCACTTTGTGACAAGGGGTGGGACAAGGGGTCAGGAGACACCTGAGAGCCCTGAAAGCTGGATGGAGGCTAGAAGGAGCCACGGCCTCCCCCACTGCTGGTGTGACACTGCCACCCCGGTGTCACCCACCTTCACCAGCAGCTCGTATCGCGGGATCCTCTGCACCGGCTTGATCATCAGGTCGGACAGGGCCTGCTTCTCCTTGTTCTCCCGCATGCTTTGCTGCAAGACACCCATGAGGGACAAGGATGGGCCCCTCTCTGGGACACAGCAGGGGCACAGCAGGGGCACAGCCTCCCCCCAACCCAGGAGCACCCATTTTGGTGTGAGGTCACTTCCTTCCACACCATCCAGAGTGATTCTGGTTCATCCCAACTGAACCTCTTTGCAACAAAACTAAGAAGGTGGGGGGAAAATTCCCAGTCTGGCAATCAATTTACTCCCATTAACTCCCATCCTGCCTGACTCTAGATCATGGCCAGGACCTATGGAGACAGGAACCAGGACCCACCTCCAGGAACTTCATGAAAGCCGGCCGGGCTTCCTTGGCGATCCTGACGGCATCCTTGGCGTTGAGGAAGTTATCAATGTAGGCAGAGTAGATATTCACCAGCACATCCTTGGAGAACTGGGAGGGAAAAACAAGGCTAGATCCAGCATGGGTCATGGGCATACTGGGAGAGCCTGGAAGAAGCTGCCCCAGGGGTTAACTCTGGCTCTGGGCTGGCGCAGGGAGGGCTCACCCACTGTCCGCCCGCCTCGATTTTTCAGCCCTGACATTTGTGCTCCTGAGGCAGAAACGCTGCAGAGCCAGCCGGGAGCAGCAGCTCCCACCCTTATGCTAAGCAGACAGCAGGCCTGGAGATCGTCTCCTGCTCTCCATCCCAGGCCTGCTTGGCCATCCTTTCATCACTCCCCTGCCTCCTGCTCCGAAACCTCTGCTCTGGGGCCATGCCCAGGAGCGGGCACACCCGCATTCCTGGGGGGAATCACCCCGCCAGGACCTACCGACTGCACCAGGAGGTCGCCCACTTTCTGCTTCTCGTGCCAGTTCTGCACACAGTCGTGGATCTGCTCCAGGAACTGCTCGTGGTGCTCCAGCAGCTCGGGGATCTGGTCGAAGATCTCGTCCACCAGTGAAGGGTCACACAGCAGGGAGTTCTCCGGCTGCTTCAGCGGCTTCATGTATCCCTGCAGGCAAGCAGAGGCACCGGGATCCATGGAGGTTTCCTCTCCCTCCCCAGCCAGTGTGGATCTCTCAGCCCATGTGAATACGGGGATGGATGGCATCCTGCAGCAGGGGGTTCCTCCAGGGGATGTTGGGCTGTGGGACTCGCCAGCAGGACCAGACAGGTTCTGCAAGCCAGTCTCCCTGGGTCCCATCCCACTTAGTGAATCCCCACAGCCGTGTGGGGAGGAGGACAGGTCTGCACAAGGAACCTGCATAACACAGGATCCTCTGTCCCAGGGCCTTAAGAGCCATCTTGGCTGTCATGAGCCTTCATCACCTCCATCTGCCTGACGTAGCTTGGAAATCACAGCAACTCGACCCTGGCATCCAAATGCCGATGTGTTCCTGGTGGGATTTAGGGTGTCTGGAACCAGGAGGGGCTGGACCAGCAGGGTGCATCCACTGGATCACGCCCTGGAGGACCACACAATGGCCAACGAGCAATACTCAGGGCAGACAGGTCCTCAGCAAGGCTGGGTGGGCGGCTCTGCTGTGAAACCCCTGCCCTCCCTCCAGAGCTGCAGAATGGAGCAGTGCCCCTGGAATGGGAGAGATGGATTTGCAGGGGATGCAGCGGGACGTGGAAGGTCTTCTCAAGGATGTGTAGAGGACCACACAGGTGAGCACTGAGGACAAGACCCATCTCCAGTGGCTTCACACATCTCCAGCCAAGCTGGTCAAGGAGAAGTCATTTCCCAGGGATCACATTCCTCAAGCTGATGCCAGATATCTCGTGGAGACCCAAGTTAGAAGGACCAAATCTGTCCTGAGGGTCCTAACCCCCTTCACCTGGCTTAAAGTGTCCAGCACCTCCAGCAGGAGCTGGGATGGACTGTGCCATGCATGCCGTGCTTCCCACATGGGGAAGAAGAGCACGGAGACAGTCCTTGCTGCAGCACGCAGGGACAGCAGGCAGGGCTTGCCCATCTGGCTTGGCTGGAGGATGATGCTCCAAGGTGGTCCTTTTGTCCCATGCTATGTGCCACCAAGCCATGGCAAGGATGTGAGCACCTCATCCCAGCTGAGACAGGGAACTGGGGACACCTGGAGCCCTGTGATCCCTGCCAGAAAGCCATGTCCCCCCCGGTGGCACTGTGTCAGGACAGGTCCCATGGACAAGAGCTCAGACATTAACACCCTGTGGCTCCCACCTGGTCCCTCCCACCTCAGAGGATGGCACAGACCATGGGAAAAACTCTCTCCATGCCACGACCAGCAGGGACACCCCCCAAACCCTGTACAGCTCTCCCCCAAACCTCCCCTCTGGCCCAGGCCTGCAGAGGCAGCAGCCAGTCCTGCAGCACATTTGTGTCCACCATGGGGGCATCCCTGTGGGGGAATTTATGGGAGGAGCCCGTGACAGTGTTGGGATGGGGTGCCCCATGCCCCTGTGGACTGTCACAGAGATCCCACAGGCACTGCTTTTGCCCAGCTCGGAGTTTTTGGTGTTTCCTCCCGCAGGGATGTGGTTGGACAGCCCACACCCCGACAGGTGATGTCTCCAGGGCGTTGACCATCATTAACCTGCTGAAACACCTTCATTAACATCTCAAACGCGGGGTGGACCCTCCGGCCAGGCTGCTCCAGGGGGATTGGAACCAGCTCAGCAAAAAAAGCCTGAGAAAAACCTTTGGCTCAGGTCTGCAGGTGATGATCCCGG
Organism: Cyanoderma ruficeps; assembly: GCA_008694505.1. Lineage (NCBI taxonomy): Eukaryota > Metazoa > Chordata > Aves > Passeriformes > Timaliidae > Cyanoderma > Cyanoderma ruficeps. The sequence goes on along the minus strand of VZDJ01000330.1, from coordinate 738,804 downwards.
CAGGAAACGGGAGCACGAGGGAATGGGGGATTTCAGGGGTCCCCCATCATGGCAGGGCCAGCAGGAGATGGGATACAATGTGAGGAAGAGCTTTCGGAAGGCAAGCACGGCAAGAGCCTTGGGGACAGGATACCTGCCAGGTGACAGCACCCTGAGAATGTCACAGGCTCGCTCAGGGGATGGAGGTAACTCCCACACCCCGCTCTTGACGTGGCTGTCACCGTGCTCCCACTTCTGCTCCTGCCGTCCCCAACATCCCCCCTGTCACCCCAATCCACCCCGCTGCCACACAGGTCCTGGCACAGCACCCACAGCCAGGGCTCCGGCTTGGGGTGACCACGGCCACCCCGTGCCGTGGTCTGGGGTGTCACGCCCCGGCCGCGCCACCTTACCTGCATCAAGGTGCGCAGGGACTCCACGTAGGACTGCTCGGTGTCCAGCAGGGTCATGATGACGTGTTTCCTCATGTCCTGCCCGGGGGGAAAAGACACACGAGCGTTTTGGGGTGACCCGGGGCGGGGGAGCTGCGTGCCGGGGGTCGGGGCCGGCACCGGGGCCGGCTGGGGAGGCTGAACACCGGAGGAGCCCGGCTGGCGTCCGGCTCCCCTGCGCTGCCTCTCCACCCCGATGGAGGAATCCGGGAGGATTAGGAAGTACATGACACCGAGCGCACAGACGCCTGGTTTCCTCCGCGGCCGCGTCAGGAGCCCGCCCTGGAGCTCACAGCCCTACATGGGTCGGTGCCGGAGCCCTCTGGCTCTCCAGCGGCTCCGCTCCGAGCGGACCCGTAGGAATTCGCCTCCCGCCCAGCACCCCGGGCACCCTGGGGCAGGGCTGTGGCCCCACCGGGGGGCGGATTCACGGGGCACGGGGCGGCGGCCTCGGGAAGCGGATGGGTCGGGGTCTCCCGGCTGTGGGACCCCTCGTGTGTGCACTCCCTGCAGCTCGGCCCGGGGGCCCAATGCTCCAGAGCCCAGGGCAGGAGACACCCCAAAAGTTTTGGGCGTGAGGTGTTCCAGAGGCTCTGAGTGCAGAGACACCCCAGAAGTTCTGGGTGTGAAATGCTTCAAGGGTGCTGGCTGTGAGACACCCCAAGAGATTTCAGTGAGAGATGCCCCAAGGGCCCTGGGCCCCAAAAGTTTTGGATGCAGAAATGCTCCAGAGGTGCGGTGCTACCCCGGAAGTTTCGTGTTTGGACACTCCAGAGATTTTGGGCGCAGAGACACCCCAAAGGTTTTGCATGTGAAGGTGCTCCGAGAGGCTCCAGGTGCAGAGATATCCCAAAAGCTTTTGGTGCAGAGGTGCCCAGATACCCCAAAAGTTTTGCATGTGTAGAATCTCCAGAGATGTGAGACACCCCAAATGTCCTCAGTCTTGTGGGATGAGCCCCTGTCCCCTGGACACATGGGGCAGTGTCCTCCCCAGTGGGGACACAAGGAAGTGTGAAGCTGCTGTGCAGCCACAGGAAGAAGTTTGACCATCCTCACCATGGAGAGAGGCCACGATGCCCCTTGCGGTCCCCAGGGAGCAATGGAGAGGGATCCTGGCCAGATCCTGCTCGGTGCTCTAGGACGGAGCCGTGCCTCAGTTTCCCTGCTCCCCATCAGGCTGTTCCCACCAAGCATGGAGGAAACTCTTGCCTAGAGCCAAATAGTGGTGACGGGTCCAAGTCTCTCCAGGAATCAGGAAACCATGGTGACATTGGAGTCCTCGGGGACACCAGCTGGGCCCTCCCCACTCGGTTAGGAGGCTTATAAACACTCTCACTGCTGCATTAATTTGTTGTAATTATGGATGGATGGGCACTCACCGGAGGACGGAGCTTAGGGGAATCTGATGCCCCAAAGTGCCTCAGTTTCCCCAACCCTCACCCAGGCTGTAGTTCCCTGCTGCTCCTGTTTTTTCCTGGAGCCATCCCAGCTCAGGACAGAAGCAAGGGTCAGACCCAGGAGCTGAACAGGCTCAGCACCACACGCTGCACCAGCAGTGGGGGATTTGCAGCAGTGGGGAGGTGCAGGATGAGGCCCAGCTGTTGGCAAGGGGATTTTTGTCACTGCCACAGCACCAGTATTACCCCAGCAGGGGCAAATTCCCACGGGGATGAGCAGGAGCTGGGGGCAAGGCACCGTCCCAGCAGAGCAAAGGCAGGCTGTGCCCCACTGCATTCCCCAGCAAAGCCTCTCTGCTGGGGGGCTCATGACGCCTCAGGCTCCATCTGCTCTCCCTGGGGACGCCCCCGCCTCACCCCGGCCTCATCCTGCCTCCCCCGGGATGCTCAGCACCCTGGGGATCAGCCCCTGCCGCCATGGGAATCGGGGTATTTCCCACCAGCCGCCGCCTCCGCGGTGTAAATCAGCACGGGGGGGGCGGTGGCAGCGACGGCCCCTGCCCCCCCCCCCACCTCACCCTCTCCGGGTGGGAGCATCCCCCCCGCGATCCAGAGAATCCCGGGGGTGTCGAGCCGAGGATGAGGATGGAGGCACCGTTGCCACGGCAATCGCGGCGCAGACCCCGCAGGTGCCGGGTTCTGCACACGTGTCCAAACATGACGCATCCCCGCACCCCCACCTCACCCCCGCATCCCGCCGGACCCCCTCCCCCGGTCCCCGCTCCGTCCCCGGGACCCCTTTTGCCATCACCTCGCTCCCGGCGCGGCCGGCGCAGCCCTTCTCCGGCAGCTCCTCGGCCGCCCCGCTGAGCCCGGAGGTGGCGAAGGCCGCGTCGATGCCGTCCCCGATGTCTCGCATGTCCTCCAGCGCGATGGTGAACTGCGCCAGAGTCCTCACCATCTGCAGCATGCGGGTCCCGGGGGTCGGTCCGTCCCACGCGGCCCAAGGAATCGCGCAGAAATCCCCTCTCTATCTCTCCGTCTCTATCCCCAGGTGTCCGCCCCAGCCGGAACGCTGCGCCGGGATGCGGCGGGGAGGGGAATAAAAGCGAGGCGCTATTTATATCGCCGGGGTTCGGTGTGGATGTGCGACTACGGGGATGTACAAAAAGCGCTCCCGCAGAGCGGCGGTGCGGGGTGCGAGGCTGCGCCTGCGTCCGCGGCCACGCCAGGGTCCCCGGCCCCCGGAGCTGCCCAGGCACGGGCTGGGAGCGCTGGGAGCGCGGGAGGCAGAGCCGAGCCCACACCGACACGCGCGGGCGCGGGCAGGGCCGGATCCCGCCGAGGGATGCCGCTGGAAAGGCTCTGCCCAGGGAGGACGCTGGGGGTGGGGTGGGGGGAGCTGATGCTTTTTGGGGCCTGTGATTTTTTTTTTGGGGGGGGATGCACGGATGATGCTGGGGTGCTTCAGCATCCTTAGGGACTCCATCCCTGTGAATATCGCCCTCCCTGACCTGGCAGACAGGGAAACTGAGGCACACCCCCTTTCCCCCACGGCATCACCACCTCAGCACCCACATCCCTGCTGGCCGGGTGATGCATCCTGCCCAGATCTGTTTGTAACGCTCCCCTCCTGCTTCGTTAATTAAATCTAATTAGCCGCTCACCCCGTTTCCACAGCAACGGCGTGCAGCAGGGCTGCATCCTCCCGTTGCAGCCAGTAAATTTCCTCTTGGAAATGAGGATGATGAGCATCCCACCCCGGGAGGGGTGCGTGGCAGCGAACGGACCACTCGGGGCATGCAGTGAGAGCTGCAGCAGCTGTCAGGGCACGCCGGGGTCAGGGAAGAGGGACAGCTAATTGCAACCAGGTAATGAGGCTGTTCTCAAGGCAGCAGCCCCTGCTCCAGCAACTGCAGTGCCCTGGTCATTCCAGCTGTTGGAATGCTGGGTTTATTTGGTTTGCAGTCCCAGATCTGTTCAGGTTGCAGTCCTGAGCTCTTCTGGGATCCAATCCCAGACCCATTTCTGCTGTAATCTCAGATTCCTTCAGGCTGCCATCCTAGAACCAGTTTTGTTGCAACCTTGGATTCATCTGCATTGCAATCCCAGAGCCATCTGGATTGCAATCCTGGGCTGTTCTGAGCTCCAGTCCCAGATTCATTTTGGTGTAATCCCAGACACATTTGGGCTGCAATCCCAAAACCACCTCAATTGCAATCCTGGGCATATTGGCATGGCAATCTGGGATCCATCAGGGATAAAACCCTGGGCTCTGCTAGAATCCTATTGCAAACGTGCTTCTGTTGCAACCCCTGTTTTATTTGGGTTCCAACTCCAGACTATTTTCTGCTGCAATTCCAGATCCATTTGGGTTCCAATCCAAAATGGGTTGCTAGTCTAGGTCCATCTGGAGTCCAATTCCAGACCCTTCTGTTTGCAATCCTGGGTGCTTTCGGGTTGTAATCCCAAACCCACCTGGAGTGCAAATCCAGGCCTAGCTGGGCTGGAGCACTCTGGGCTGCCATCCCAGACCCATTTATTTGCCATCCTGGGCCCCATCTGCGTTGGAATCTTGGGCCCATTTGGGTTCTAATCCCAGACCCATCTAGCTGTAATCCCAAACCCATTCCTTTGCAATTCCAGAACCATTTGGGTGGCAACCACAGACCCACCAGGGATTCAAACCTGGGTCCAGCTGTGTTGCAATCCCAAATCCATCTGTGCTGCAATCCCAATCCCATTCCTTTTGCAATCCCAACCCCGTTCCTGTTGCAACCTCAGACCCTGCAGGGAAGCAAATCCGGGCCCGTCTGCATGGCAATGCCAGATCCGTTTGGGCTGCAATCCCAGAGCCTCTCCTGCTGGAATCCTGGACCCACCTGGGTCGCAGTTTCGGACCCGTCTGGGCTGTAACCCCAGATCTATCTGGGCTGCCATCTCAGCCTCATTCCTTCTGTAATCCCACAGGGATGCAAACCTGGGTCTAACCGCATCGCAATCCCCAATCCCCGTGGTTTGCAACGGTAATCCCGTTCCTCTGGCAATCCCATTCCCACTCCTCTGGCAATCCCAATCCCATTCCTCCGGCAGTCCCAGCCCACTCCTGCCGCAGTCCCTGCCCCGGTGCCGCCGTGACCCGGCGGCTCCGCCCGCAGCAACGCCCCCGAGCCCTCCCCCGGGACCGCCCGTCCCCGGGGCGGGCAGCGCGGTCCCTCCGCCGCCGGAGAGCGTTTCCCGCTCCCTGGACGCCACCCTTGGATCAATCCCTTCCTCCAGCCCCCGGGAGCGCTGCGAGGAGACTCCCCGGTGCCGGCTGCAGAGGCTGCGCGTTCCCCCCGTGCGTTTGGAGCCCTCGCTCAAAGCCGCCCGATCCCTCGGGATGCGGCATGGAGGGAGGGAGGGAGGGAGGACGGCTGGAGAAGGGTTAAACCCGTCCTGCCCGGCGTCGGGAAGGAGCCAGGCCGAATCCCGCCGTGCTTTCGGGGGCCCGGCGGGGGTCACCTCCCCATCACCCAGGGAAGCGAACTCCGGAGCGATGCCGGCCAGCCGAGCCCGGACCCCCCTGCAGGCGGCCCGCAGCCCACAGGAAATTCCTGGGAGTGTTTGGCCACTCCGACAGCGCTGCCTATTTTTAGGGCTGTCTAAAATATGAGCCGGTTATTTTTAGCAGCGCGGCTCTTTGTAAACACCTTTAGATTTCCTTTCGGACCAGCCCCTGTTGTGGTGTTTTGTTTTTTTCCCAACCTGGGTGTTTCCTCCCCCGAAACCCCAAAACCTCCAGGGAAACGCGTGCCAGTTCCTTGGGATGGAGCCAAGGGACTCATCCCCCATCCTCCCAAGGCTTGTGCCAGCGTGGCAAAATGCTCCTGAAAACCCGGAGATGGAGAGGATCGGGCAGTGGGGGTTTAGGGGTGATTCAGCAGCACCCCAAACCTGGGATGGGGAGCCAAGGAAAGGCCTCTTCCCCCCAGCTTTCCCTCTGACTTTGGAAATACGATCCTGAAGAAGGATGGGAACTCCCCCATCTTGATTTACTGTATTTTTAAATTAGGCTCAGGATGCAACCTCATCATTTTGCTTTTCCCTGCGCAGGAGGAGTTTGAGCATCCCCAGGGATTTTAAAACACCCTAAAACATTTGGGAAAGGCCACGGTATATTGTGTCCTGCCTCCACCCCTGCAAACAAAGAGGCATCGATGGAGGAAAGTCCTAAAACATCCATTTTTTAAACAAACAATGGCCAAAGGGAGAGCAGGAATGCACATTCCATGAGGAATCACAGCCATCACACAAAAAATTCTGGCCCGTGAGCCCGGGCTGAGGCCGCGCACACATCAGTGCATGGATTGATGATGATTTCAGCCACTCTGAGGACCTCCCCCCCCCACTCTCCCAAATCCTGGGAATTTGGTTGGTGTGGGAGGGAGTTCCTTGTGCTGTCACCACCCATCTGGGATGCTAGAATCACGTCCCATGGGAAAGAGGATCTCTGTGTCCCCAGAGATCATCCCAAAATTCCCACACCCACAGCACTCGGTGCTTCTCCCTTTCGTTGGTGTAAGGAGCTGTGCCAGCACCCAGCCGTGTCCTGAGTGAGCTGCAGCAGGGATTTTGGCCCTGAGACCCAGCTCTGAGGTGAAAATATCCAGATTTAGGGGGGGAAATGGAGTGTTTTACACTCCTTTGGGAGTGGGATTTGCTGCTCGGGGCCTTCCTGCAGCTGCTGAAGGAGGAGCTAACCCTTCCTCAAGCAAAATTATTCCCACCCTTCCAAAACACGCCAGAATTTTAAAAGTAAATAAATACAAGCTGTTTTCCCCTCATTACAGCTCCTTCCTGCTGCCAGCTCCTGAGGGGAGATTCTCTAGGGTGTCACAGTAGGGTTGTGCTAGGAGCTACCTGAATCTTGGCACCTCCTTGAAAACACCATTCCCAGTTCGAAAGAATCAGGAATTCCTGCACCTTTTCTTTCCCTGTATGCTTGTTCCCAGGGTAGATCCCACTAGAGGGAGCTGGGACATAGTGGGAGCCACTGGTCCACGGGGACAGTGAATTCCCAAGCTGAACAATTTTAACACGTCCTCAGCTCTATTTCTACCAAAACCCTGGAAAGAAAAGGCTTGGAAATAAACTGGACCCGCTTCCATCCATCCCAATGCAATGAGCAAACACCTCTGCAACAAACGGCATCATCCTGGCATGTAAAATTTCTTCCTGCAGCCAGAAAAGCCCCTGGCTGGCACCATCTCCCAAAACAGGATGATGCTATTCCATCCAATCCTGTATTCCCTCAATCACTCAGCCTCTGGCAGGAAACCGCTCGGGGGAAAAAAAAATAAATCACATTCTGCCCTCTTGGGAAGTATTAAAGCAGGAGGTTTGATTGGGATTTGTAGGGTTTTCAAACCTCAGCAGCCTTTCCCTTGGGATCAGTGACACTCTACCCTATGTCCCACACGTGGGGGGTGGCAGCCACCAAGGAGAGGATCAGCCACTGCCGTCCCTGGGTGCCATCACCTCCATTCCATGGTGACAGTCACATTTCAGGGACATGTCAGCCCATCCCTGGGTACCAACCACCGCCATCCCTGAGCACAAGTCACCTCTTCTTCCAGGTGTCACCTCATCCCCGGCTTCCAGCCTCTCCCTCCCTGCTACCAGCCTCTCATCTCTGAGTAACAGTCGACCCATCCCTGGGACCACCAGGTCCTGGGGAAGCCACTCCCATGGGAACAGGGGGACCTGTGGCACAGAAGAGGGGCCGCGCCCGAGCCTGCCCGGAATCACATCCGGGGCTGCACTCCCTCCCTGCCCAGCCTCTCCCTGCTCTCCCACGGGTAAGGAAAAGTCCGAGCTGCTCTCCAAAGAGTAACTTCTTAAAGGAAATAAGAGCATAAATCAGCAGCTCTGATTCAGCCCCGCTCCAGTTACTAATAATATTCCCGTGTTTATTCGCAGGCCCGGGGCCGGAGATGTTTGCTTTTCCCTGGGCCGTGGTTTTTCCCAGGCTCCCAGCTCACAGAGGAGCATTGATTTGGTTGGGGATGCTCCCATGGAGAAACCCGGCAGCACCACCGCCTCCGGGATGGGGAGGATGAGGAGGAGGAGGAGGGGGAGGAGCAGGGCAGCTTCAGCCCCAGCGCACGGGAATTCAGTTGTTTTCCCTTCTTGGACTTCTCGCCTGCGGTGATTCATCCCGGGAGGACACGGCCTGGCTGCAGCTCTGCTTTTAAAGTGTGAGAAAAAAAAAAATGGGAATAAAAAATAAAGGACTAGGGGCGATTTTTCCAAGGCAGGGTGGGAGGATGCTGGGCATCCCTGTGCTGTCCAGGGGAGCAGCAGTGCCAGGAGCGGTGCCGGTGGGGCAGGGAATGGGGAGCTGTAGGAAACTCATCTCCCAAAGCAACAAAAATTCCTCCCCTAAATGCACAGTGGGGCTTTTCCTGTGCGATTTTCACTGCTGGAAATCAGGGTCTCACCAATGGCATTGCAGCGAGGGCTTCTCCCCTCTGCCAAAATTCGAAGCTCAGGATTGTGCTGGTGCATCTCCTACATCCTCCCTGCACTGCTGGCAGCATCCCATGGATCCCCCCCTTCCCACCCGACTGGAGATGCTCACCCCACTTTAACCCTCCCCAGTCACCATCCATCCCCTGGCACATTTGCAGAGCCCTTTCAAAACCAGTGGTCCAGGGCAGGGCTGGGGGCCTGTGGCCCCCTCTTTGCTGCCAGCCTTGGCCGAGTCCTGGAGCAACTTTCACCAAATATGGAAGGTTTTTTTTGCCTCCGGTTTTCGGCACGCAGGCCACGGCCCAAGAGCACAGCTTTCCAGATGCTGAGGTCAGCCCAGCTCTTCTTCCCTCCCCCTGCTCCTTCCCTGCTGCCTCCCAGTGGGCTTGGCCCTGCACCCACCGGGACAGGAGTAATTCCACCCCCTCAAGTCACTGGGATCCCTGGATCCCCCACCAGCATCCTCTGCTGCTGGCACAAGCCTGACCCCGCATCCCACGCCACCCCAAAAGCAATGGTTATTAGGATTTGGGGGGGCAAGGAAGCCAGGGAGAAGGGTACCTGGTGCTGGCACTCCCTGGCATCACTGCTGGATGCCAGCCTGGCCACAGGCGGGTGGGAGGTGCCCTGGCTGCCTTGTGGAATGGGGTCAGAAGTCTTGGGATAACCAGGAGGGAGCCAGCCTGGCATGCAGGGAGTGATGGGCTCCAGGAGGTGTTTGGTACCCAGGAGCCGATGGGGATCCAGGTCTCCATGTGGAGCCGGAATGCCAAGCACGCCCGAAGCCAAGAGATATCCAGGAGTCAAAGATGATGGGTGCTCAGGAGCTGAAGGCTGCTCAGGAGCCACCCTGGAGTCCACGGGCACCCAGAATCCAGTGGGGACTCCCTGGGTACCCAGGAGCTGATGGATGCCCACGATCCAAAAGAGACTCTGGGCACCCATGGATCCACAAGCACAGAAAGGACACCCAGGAGCCAAGAGACACTCAGAGGCTGATTGGCATCCCGGGAACTGATGGATGGCGAGCATCCAACAGGTGATCAGCAGCCCAGGGACACCCAGAAGGCAATGGGTACCCAGAGGGGATGGGGATGCAGGAGCTGATGGATTCCCAGCATCCAACAGGTGTCAGGAGTCCGTGGACACTCACAAATCCAGAAGTAATCACAGGCCCCCATGAGCTGCACCCCAGGTGCTAACCAGCACCAGGAATCCGTGGGCACCCAGAAATGTCATCCAGCAGCTGGCAGATAGCCAGGAGCTGGCAGATGGATCCTCGGGATCCAACAGGTACCAGAAGTCTGTGGGCACCCACAAATCCACAAGCACACAGGAGCTGGTGGACACCCAGGAGCTGATGGAGGAGGTAGGAGACCTGAATACCCCATTCCACGCCCCTGCCAGGACTTTTCCTGTCCCTCCTGCCTGGATCCATGTCCTGGAAGCAGCTGAGCTTCACCCAGCTGTGCCCCACAGACCCCATGGGTCCCCTCAGCCGGCTGCAAGCGGGACAGCAGGGATCTGGGGAGGGGGGGGAACCACAGAGCTGGCCAGGAACGCCCACAGCCCACGTCACATCACAGTCAAGGCGAGAGGTGACAGCTTCCCTGCCCCGTCATTGTCACGGCAGCGGCACCCTGGGGCGGGGGGAGGGGTGGAACAGGGGGGGTCCAGCATCCACTGACCTGCTCCAGGTTGGGACGATCGGGGGATGAGTTCCCTCTCCGCTCGCCGAGGCTCTGAGCCATCTACATCCCATCTCACCGGGCTTTTGGGCAACCCCAAAAAAATCTGAAGCACCAAACCCGATCCCCTACCGCCAGCGACGGTGTTTCTGCCGAGGGGTCAGGATGAAACTCTTCCAAAAAAAAAAAAAGAGCAAGAAGAAGGATGCCAAATCAGGGCAGGCCGACGAGTCTGCTGCTACTCCAGCTAAAAAAAGCAGGAAACCATATCCCAGGCTCGGAGATGCCAATCTTCCCATGCAAACAACTCCCTTTTTGTTTTTTTTGGAGAGTATCGGAGGGCTCGGGAACAGGCAGTCACAAATAGCAACTCCACGGCACCACCAAGGAAACCTTCTCCAGCCCCAGGGACCATGCAGGGATGCTGGTGACCCCACAGCAGGATGGTGGCTTCTCCAGGGGGAACCTGGTGGTGGCTGTCCCCTCACCGAGATGGTGACTCCTCCAGAGTCACCTGGTGGTGGGTACGACCACAGGTGCCCTTTTCCCAGCACATCCACGCAGGGATGTCCTGGTGGGGCTCACTGATGCCCTGGATGTCACTGGTGGGGTGGAAGGTGGTGGTGGCCATCTCCTGGTTCCTCAAAAGGGACACACCTGGGGCTTGTGGGACAACACAGGACATGGGGGTGACACAAGCCCAACGTCAACCCTTCCACCGCTTGGATTAAAGGGATTCTACCCAAAAGACCCTCCACAAGGTACCAGGGAGCACCAGGCTTGGGGACAGCCCCCAGCTGCACCCAGGAATGGTGGTCATGAGGGCAGGAACTGGGATCAGCCTCCTGTCCCCCGGAAGCTGAGCGGCTCCAACGAGAATTTGCACAAAGAGTGAGTTACTGGAATACTTTTACCCAGATGCTGATTTTTGTTCTCCCTCCCATTGGCCGGGCCGCAGTTCCCAAAGAACCAAAAGCAAACACACTATTTTTAGAGAAGAGTTCATTTACTGGAGCCATTCCCTTTGAAATTCCTCACTCATCCTCTCCATGGAAACCAAGGGAGTCCGGAGAAACAGCCCCACCGGGACCAACCATCAGAGCTTTAAAAAGAGCCACACTGAGGGAGAGGGGGTGGAAGAGGCTGATTTTGCTTCACTGGACACATCCTGGCCTGGAAGCACCACGGTGGAAATGGCCACGCTTTTGTTTTAGTGGGCTCTGTCTGTGCAAGCCAGGCTTGATGCCTTCAGGGGGAGACATCCTGGAAGATGGACCGTGCTGTCTGGGAAAATCATGCCTGGATGGCGTGTGGGGACTGTTGTCTTGGATGGGTGGTGGGAATGGGTGGAGGAGGATGGCTGGATGGGAGCATGGACATGGATGGAGGCTGATGGAGATGGGAGGAGATGGATGAAGATGGGTGGATGAACAAAGCGGATGGAAGGATGGATGGATGGATGGATGGATGGATGGATGGATGGATGGGAGTCTCATTCCCTGTTTTCCAGGGAAGGCCCTGAGAGAAGAGGAAACTGCACTGGCCAAACCCCAGTGCTGCCTTGCTGCACCTCCTTCTCCATCCTGGATTTAGGAGAAGCTCCTGCTGCAGCTCTGAAGCTGTGGGATGCCCCTTGGGACCTGCCGTGACCAGGTGAGGGAGCTCAGCAAGGGGAGGCCTCAGCACTTCACCTCTCTGCACACTCCCACCACACAGGCATCAATATCCAGGGGAAATCTCCCTCTTCAGAAATATCCCTGGGAAAGGCTCTAAATCAGGGAATAAGAGAATCACAGAACGGTTTGGACCAGATGGCACCTTAAGTTCATCTTGTTCCAACCCCCTACCATGGGCAGGGACACATCCCACTAGAACAGGTTGCTCCAAGGCCCATCCAGTCTGGCCTTGAACGCTTCCAAAGATCCCACAACCCTTACAATGATGGATTAAGGCTGCAGGAATGAGCCCTGGGAAGCTTTGAGGTTCCATCCCGGCTGGGTTTGGCAGGAGGTTACCTGGAGGTTACATCTCAGAGAGGCCGACCCGCTGCTTCCCTGGCAAGAGCAGATGGAAGAACAAGGCCACCTCCTCCCAGCAGCTTTGGAGGCATGTGATTTTCCATGGAAAAGCCCAGGCATCTGTGCACAGATGCAGGCAGGGTGCAGGCAGGCTGCCCACTGCATCTCTGAGAATATATCCCTGCACCAGGCCCTCTCCATACCCCCGGATGTGTATCCCTGCGCTCCAGGACTCCCTGTGCAGGGATGCACATCCACACAAGTTCCAGGGATTTCCCTGGATGCACAAGCTCCAGAACCAGCCTCTCCCTGTGTACCCCTCCAGGGAGCTCCTGGTGCATCCCAGCTGGAGGGCTGTGGGTCTCTGTCTTCCACAGGCTGGAAGCCGAGCCCATTCCAGCCTCCCACCCTCGCCGCAGTCCCTGGATCCTGCCAAGAGCCTGACCTTTGGATCAGGCAGCCACGGGCCAAGGCCAGCCCCCAGGACCAGCTCAGCCCAGTGCTAACCCTGTCACTCCAAGGCTGGATCCTGCCCTGCACCACCATCCCAGGTCTCAAAGGATGCACATCCCACGTGGATCATCCCCTCTGGTGGAGCNGGGGGGGGGGGGGGGGGGGATGACAAGTGACAAAGCAGCCCTGTTCAAAGCTCTGGCAGTGAGGAAGGGAAGAGGCGGAAATGGGCAGAGATAAGGGGATTTGGGCACTGGGGAGGACTAAAAATTGGGCAGAGTTTAGGGGACTTTGCCACCAGAGAAAGAAAAGAGGTAAAAATTGGGCAGAGTTTGGTGAATTTTGGCACTGGGGAAGGAAAGAGTAAAAAATGGGTAAAGATAAGGGATTTTGGCAGTGGGGAAAGAAAGAGACGAAAACGGGCAGAGTTAAGGGGATTTGGGCTGGGCCACCCCCCTGGCCACGTTGCGTGGCCCCGTGCCATTGATCCCAGGGTCAATCCATGCCACTGACAGGCAGCATCACCTGATTCCAGCCAACTCCTCCATGCTCCACCCCACAGCCGACCTCTCTGCAGGGCTGCCCGTGCCTCAGTTTCCCCCCACTCCAGCATTTCGCTCAGCACGGTAGATCCAGGGACGCAAACCCCGGGTAAACCATTGGAGGAGGGAGAGGAAAGCCAAGATTTACCCATTCCCACCTCTCCCCTGCAGCTGCTTCAATTCTAGATTTCCAGAAACACCAAGAAAACGAGACAACTCCCAGCCACAGCCCCAGACCTAGTTTCTATAGGGATTCACAGGAATGGAACAGAGGGAAGCTAAATCCAAAGACGACCAACTTTAGGAATACATGGCCAGCGCACGGATCCAGCCTTTGAGCTGTCCCCACAGCCAGGAGGAGCTTCTGGAGGATCAGGGATGAGCTGGGAGGGAGGATGCTGACGAGGAAAGGGGGGGTGGTTTACGCAAGCATCCCTGGGGTTGTGACCCCGACGTTTCCCTCCGGGATCCCCTCCATCCCCGATGGCTTTTCCGGGGTGCGGCCGCCCCGCTCCGGGAGCGGCAGGTGGGGAAGGCAGCGGCCGGGGCGCCAGGGGCCACGTTCCCACGACTCCCCTGCTCCCCAGAGGTGCTATATTTAAATCAATATTTTCCTGTTTAATCCAAGTGCTGCCAAGTCAACAAACACAGCACGACAGGGAGAACATACCTAATTTTCCATCCCCGGATGGATTCAGCCACGGGGGGAAGAAAGATCCAAGGGGTTGCCAGTCTGGCATCCTGCTCAGACCTTCACTGAGCAGCAAATGGACCCCAAACCCATCCCAAACGCGTCCTGAATGCATCCTGGCCTGCTGCTAGGCTGTGTGGGGCTGCACATGGGTGTACACACATGTGCTTGTGTGTGCTGCCCATTCCAGCAGCTTTTGGGATGCTGGCAGCAGGAAAAGAGTCTTTATCTTGAGTTTTGGGGTTTTTTTTTCTCCCACAGGATCTGCCAGAGTGGGATGTGCTGCTAGCAATCCCTGAGGAATTAACAGCCTGGTACCCATAATGAGGCACAGGGTGAAGGAGTCATTCTGCACCCAGGATGAATTGGATGGCTCCAGCCCCATGGAGAATTGCTGGAAAGCACCCAGGACAAACAGTGCTGCCCCCGAGGGAGAACAGCATGTTACCTCTCTGGGTGGGATGTGTCAGATGCACCTCTGCCAAAGCCACCACCAAACCATGGGAGCTGGGAAAATATCCTGGGGGAATGATGCGGCAGGGATACTCAACCCCAAGAGGGAGAAAGATTTTGGGAGAGAATAGTTTAAGGGAGCAGCACCCCAGAGGTGCCAGAGCCCATTATTAATCCCTTCCCAGTCTGCAGGAGATGGACACCATCTCACCCTCACCACCATGATACCAGATGGATGCTCCCATCCCCCAAAATTCCCAGGTGGAGGTGAACACTTCCCCACACAGACGCAAAACCTTGCAGCGCTGGCCCTTTCCACTGAGTTAGGGAGGGGGAAAAAAAAAATCTAAAAGTAAAAAGTAAAGCTTATTTCTTCCCTGCTGGTCAGGGAGCACATAAATCCCTGTTCCCAGCCAGCCACCCCAGTGCCAAGTTATATCCGGTCCTCGGTGCTCTCACTCAGGATTAAAGCAACTCCCTTGCAGGGCTCGGTCCCCCTCCGCCCCCCCAGGCAAAACTGGTGCCATCTGAAATAAAACATCCCAGCTCCACCATCCAATAAATCAAAAGGAGAAATAAAAATCCTGGTTTCAGTTAGGATATGGCTGGAGCACAAAGAAATCCCAAGGCAGGGGAGAGATTTGGAGATACAGCTGTGGTGTTGCCCTTAAAAGGGAAAATTCGCACCCTCTTCCCCAAGGCCGGAGGGTTCAGGCAAGGTGAGGAGCAGCATCCCCAGGGTCTGCTTCCACAGGGTGGCCCATCCACCTGAGGACATGCTCGGCCAAACAGGGCTCCCAGCTGGTAAAAATCCACCCCAAATCATCCCGAAGTTGGGATCAGACCAGGGCTGGGGGTGTATCAGGGCATCCCCGATATTGGGGCCATCAGGTACCGGCCCCAGGACACCACGGGGAGCTGCCTGAATAAGAAATATCTCCTATAAATTATTAAGATAAACCATATATTATATAAACTAAACATATTAATTATTTAGAAATGCCACTGGGTGCACAGCCTCATCTTGGGGACCTGCCAATGTTCCCAAGGTGGCACCAGCCAAAGCTCCAGGAGGTTCCTCATTAACCCATTTTAATTACAACGCTCGATAGTTTCACAGCAATTTTCAGCTCATCAACAGAGAAGACAAAAGTTTAGACCTAAACTGGTCCATCAGGCAAAAAACGCTGCCAAATTCACCCCAAATTCACCCACATCCCCCAAGAATGTTTCACACAGTGGCTACGAGTGGCCATCCCTGTTCTCAGCCACCAACTGTTGTTGTCTGGCAGTGGGGACGGGAGAAGGAGCTGAATGGGGAGCAGAAATCCCTGGAGAATATTTTGAGGGGAATGCTGCTGCCAGCAGGATGGATTCCAAGAGAATAACCTGGGGGAATGATGCTGTGGGGATGCCAGAACCTCCTGGGGATGATGATGCTGCAGGGCTGCTAGATCCCAGGAGAATATCCTGTGAGGAGGATGCCAGACCCCAAAAGAATATCCCGGGGGGAAGATGCTGCAGGGATCTGGATTTTGGGAGGATCCAAAGAAAAGCAGCCTTGCTCCGTGGGGCTCTGCCCTGGCCAGCAAGGGTTACACAGCCGGGCTCAGTCCCGGGGACTTCACGCTTGGCTGCCGGCGGCTGCTGGAAGGGAACGGTCCAGCCCATCCTCTTAAATCGGCCCCGGAGCAGGGGGAGAGAGCCCTGCCAGCATCATTCCTGCGAGCTCTCGGCAGCTCCCCCGCGGGAACGGGTATTTCTGAGCTTCTCCCAGAGCTATTAAAAGCCCCGTGGGTGCTGGCACTGCTGTGCCGCAGCAGGAGGTGATGCTTCCAAGCCCTTCCCGGCACAAGCAGCCGGAGTGATGGGAACCCAAGTCCACGCTCAAACGACAGCCAAGGGGCCAGCAATGCCAAAAACCCATCCCAGAAGAGATCCCGAAGCACGCAGCCGCGCTTCAGGGTGAGCAGAGCACCTTCACATCCCCCAGACTGCACCACTTCTTCCCCAGAGAAGATCAAACTTTTACCTATCGAGTAAATATTCAGTGCACGCACAAAAATATTTTTCCCACCCACCAGCATGGCAATGCTCATGATCCCAAGCAGAGGGATGGTGTTTTTTGGAGGGGGAAATGCAGATTTGCTCAGCGAGGGGTGTAACATGAGGAATCCCAAGCAGAAGGATCATTTAAGCCTTCCCAGCCAAGGAAAAGGGAATTTTTTGGTTTAGCACCTCAGGGATGGTCAATTTATCAGTACCTTATATAGCATCACTGAGAGATGTTATAT